>DWKW01000458.1:0-16739 GCA_018250115.1 Doberes anticus | reverse complement strand
TACCTAATATAAATTTGAAAAAGATCGGTAGATTTGAACTGGATATACAGCTTGAAAGCTGCATATAGGATAGTATAGGTCAATTTAAAATGAGTTCACTATTTTATCATACACGTGTGGCGACAGCGTCGCGGGCTGAAATCTAGTAATTTTATAATCCGTTGAACGATTCAGTTGACACGCAAGCGCAGGTATCGCGGGGTTCTCAAGACGTCGTCGGTCACGGCGGCAATAGGTCTTTCAACCGAGTTACTAAAGTAATTAAATGTTAAAACGTCCATGACGAGAGTTGATGACGCATTCATTTACGACCTCTTTTCGCATTGTTGAAAATCTTATTATTTAAAGTGTGCGATAGCCTAGTGGTTAAGCATCTCGACCCCGCTATGGTGGTTCGAGGTTCAAATTCCGACACGCATTTCTTTTACTCGAAATATTATCTGATCTGAATTTTCGAAATAATGTGCATATTATGAATTAAATATCACTCGCTTTAACGGTGAAGGAAAACAATCGTAAAGAAACCTGAACGCCAGAGAGTTCTCAAAGGCATGTGAAGTCCGCCAATCCGCACCTGGCCAGCGTGGTGGACTATGGCCTAAACTCTCTCACTCTCTGTTGAACCTCTAGGTTGTCGAATGTCTTACACGCCTGTTGTTTTCTTTTCAATATAATACATTTTTTTCGTAGTATAATCAGCTTTTTTATTGTTTAGTTAATGCTCCCTTTTAGAACTTGGAGATAAGGTCGTACAATGTGTTTTATAATAAATATGAATCTATATTTCACAGGTCCATTACACAAATGCCGAAGTTTGTGAAAATCAATGGGTTTAAATATAACTGCCATACATTCGAATTAAGAAACACTTAGACTTTTTATTAATTAAGTTTCTATTACGGACCCAAGTAGCATCACTTAGTACGTTTAACGATTCTGTAGTACCTACCAATTTAGTGTTAATAAACGGAATATTTTTACTGAATGAGTCAGTGCGCGTGAAATTCATGAATTAGTCAAAGTGTCATACATCCCAACATCTCCGTGAATTATGATCGCCGCTAACCACAGATCTATTAAGAGCTGTTAGACAGCAAAACGGGGATTTATTTTCGGGGCACTTCATTAGAACTATAAATTATTTTTTTCATACTCCATAGTCGACTTCCTGTGCTGTCGGCACCACGTGCGCTAATCGTTTGAATAAAAATTCTGAATTAGCTTAGCAATGAGCAAGATTCACTTAAATATTTTCGACATTGTAAATAAGGTAATATTACATTACATTGTAAATAAGGTATTATTTATGATTTTAATCCTTATTTTTAAATCAACAATTAATTAGGTATGACAATATGGTGCTATGACAGTTTAATCCGATGAATTTAACAAGTTATGAATTGGAGATTTCGTGTGGATGTAAGATTTGTGAATGCAACCCCAAGTGGCAAAGGCATTATAAATGGTAGTCGAAATAAAGGCGTGGACGAAAAAACGACGCGGAGGCAAGATCCCATTGAAGGCGAGTACTCGGGCGGTTCAAGTTAACACTTTCGCCACCGACGATGATAAATGATCATATCTCCATGAATGATTGAATCATCTGTCGGGACACGTTCACGGCCCCACCTTTTAACACCTTCCTCCAAAAGTTTTACTACGCGTCATATATTACGTGCCGTGGCTACTTTTATGTTGTTATGATCATTATCATTCAAAGTCACCCACACGCGGTCGGCGGTGAGCCTCAAACCGACACCGCTCTCTTTTATGATATCAAATGTACATTCATATTAGTTTTCACGTGTGAAGTTCTGTTTTAATTTTAAAACAATATGTTAATGGATTCATAACATTAGTTCCTTCGAACCTTCGTACCTACACGAAAAAACAAGTACACAAGTTGGAGTTGTTGCCTCTAATATTGATGTTATCAAGTCGGATAATTTTTTAATACCTCTTTCCTACCGGGCAAGCACTGTGAAGTCTCGGCTTTACAATAATATTAATCTCTGAGAAAGGAATTGTTAAACGTATTAAGTTATTAAACCGGACCGAGGTAGTATACAACTTTTTGTGTGATATACAAAAGAACATACATCATCGGATTACGATTCAAATTTATGCGTATTCTTTATATCATAAAGCTTATTGTTGCGTCTACTTAACACGGTGAAGGATCCTTATAGCTGCTTTCTAAGGGACTATTTTGACATCAGATCCTAATTATTTTAAGGTAATGCCCTTTATAGTGGGTGAGTAGAAAAAGAACACAATAATAAATGGTAAGCTTCTCTCATGTAGACTTTTAATCCCTTTCATTTAGATGATATCTCGCCTTCGTACCGTGATTTCGGTATTAGCTTTTGAGAAACCAATTAATTATAGTCGAGGCTTCCTACGATTAAGTTAACAGACGTTATTGGATAATGAGGGTCAGTTAAATATTTGGAGAGGTAATAAGCGTCCATCAACACCAGGAGGTCAATGCGTGTAGGCACTTCATCTTTCTTGATTAATTACAAACATGTCGAGTTAACGACATTTACAAAACTGATAATGACGTGGAATTTGTATAAAATTATTCTCGTACTCAGTGTAAAAGTTGGCTCAATAATTCGTCACGCCTTCGTTTTAAAATTGGTAGTATTTTCGAACGCAATTTAACCTGTCATGAATAAGTGAACCAGGGCCAGTACGCATGGCAGGTGCAATTTCAAAGGTTGCCCTAATTAGGTATTGTCTATATTTGAAGTGACTTGGTTTGGACGATCATAAAGACATTTGGATGTGTGCGGATTTAACAAATGACGTTACTGTTCTGAAATTCGAGCCGTGATTGAAAAAAAAAAATTTAATATGGCTATGACCGGACCGGTCGATAAAGAATTCCATTTTTATAAAAGATCCCAATCAGACACTTAAAGAAATACTGAAACAGGCGTATCAAGGAGATATTAGTGACTTACAGGCTACCGCCGTTGATTTTGGTAAAAGAGTTGATAACTGCTTATCATAATTACGGAACTTTAATTTAAATCAATTTAAAGTTAAGATTATCACTATAGGTAAGGTAATTTTTGATCGACATAGGCTTGTATTTTGCAAGAACATTATATTATAAAAATCATTAAACATGTTTTTTAGTGTTTCAGTAGGATATGATTCATTTTAACGCTGATTGTCAATGAAAACAAGTTAAGGGTAGCGTTTGTTTCAATGTCTTCATATTTGTTGTGAGTGCTACCATGAACATATATACATATATATATATATATGTATAACTTTTATAAATCTAACTATACTTTTCAATCGCTTTTATAACGATATGTACCTATCACGTGATAAGTGCCAATTATGCCAATAGGTTTTTTGTGTTAACCATTATGGATATCATGATGTAATATAACTCGTAATAGTACCAACGTGTTATCTAGTGTTGAACTTTTCCTAATAAAGCCTCTTAAAACTAGTATGCGTGAGTCGGGCTTGTTAAAATATGTTTTGACATAACATGCGCATGATTAATTAATACTTACGATACGTTATACCTAAGGAACATTTAAGTATTACTGTTATTGGATTAGTGTAAGTAATAAATGTCGTTATACTAACAGGGTTCGTGTAAAAAGGCGGTTGGTCGGCAGCGAGCGCAGGGAAGTAGGCAGCCATGCCGGCGGCCGTGGCGGCAGCGTCCGAGTATGGCGCGCTGTACATAGATAGCGGCACCCCAGACGCTAACCGCTGGTAGTTGAGAAACTCGTATTGACACGAGCAGACTGTCTGTCCTGTGATCGGGTCCTGGAATATAGGTCTGCCGGTGTCGCAGCAACGCGGTGCGGCAGCAGCCGGGGAGCTCGGCCGAGCTGCCCCGCTCGCGCCGCCCGCTCCCCCGCTCATCCCCGCCTGCGCCGGCGGCGGACTGTTGGAGGCTGTCGATATGGTGCTCTGTAAGTTGCAAATTTTGAAATGCCTTTATGGCGCGTTTTCACATTCGCGGTTGCGGCGCGAGCACAATCGTTGGAGGCCTCCTTGTGCACAGCTAATCGCAAGGCAAATTTGTTAATGCTTACGTCATTATCTATTCAGTCGCGCGCATATCTAACAGTATAATAGATTATTAAAAAGTGTTAAGCGATGATGGATAACAAATGAGGATTTAACGACGCGAACGTCAAGGGTGAGTATGAGAAACGGTGGGCGTCGCTCGCGCCTCGTCAGTCGACAATTCGTACGCAAATCGGACACGCTCGCGAAACCCTTTTTATGCATTGTGAGAAGAAATTAGATTACGCATCGTCGCAACACTAATGCGATCATACCGAGGATTTCGGATATGATGACAATGGGATGGAGGATGGGACATTGTTGTTATAATAGATTCATTCGTGGGACTACCTGAATCGATGTCGCGGTGGCAGAACAAACATGCGCACGTCCGCGCACAATGCCGTCGCTCCTAAGTTCTTACTAATCGAACGCTGCAAATTCGTAGGTGGATAAATAACTTTCTAAATATTTGTCATTCGAATGAAAAATGGTCTCCGGCCCGTCTAACAATCGTTATGTTATCAATAGGATTAGAAACCGAGAAATGCCACCCGACAGTTCACGATTCAAGTCCCTGTCAGCTACGTAGTCGAATAAAAATAAGAATTAAACCTCTTTTGTGCCCTTTCCGTGTTATTATAGAATGTTTCCGGATAGCATAAATCGTATTTGAAATAAATCTGTTATATTGTTATAATCTTAGGTGATATATTATTTGACGTGGACTCGGGTTAACGTGTCATGGTGTTACGGTTTTTTTAAGCACTCGTGTAAGTTCGGCTGCTAGACCTTTATATGTTTTAACCTTCAATTATGTAAAAAGGTAGTGTAGGCGGTAATAAGCCGGATAACATCAGGTGGGGTTGACTGTGTACTAAGAGGGACTGCGACCCGGTCGCATCAAATATGGCTTCAGCGTCGCCCCAATACGTAACAAGAACGCCATGTTTTATAAATGAAAATTTCAACCTATGGCGATACTTCGTTCGCCGCCGTACGCGGCTAAAAACATTTATTGTGCCAAGGGAATTATTGAGGTAATCCCGAAGCCGTTAAACGTCGAATCCCTGCATTACCTACATTACATACCCTGCATAGTTATTTAATCCTTGCTCGCAACACTGTACGTATACCTACGCCGCGGGTTCCGGAGCTATAGGTGGTTCGGGCGTCGAGGTGCGTACGAGGACCTAATGACTCTGGTAATAGAGATGATATCGATCTGCAGGGTGTATGCGGCTGAAATTGACGCCGGTGCTTTAAAGGGATTGAATCCGCTCAAACGTTACGAGTGTTGGATGGAACGACATAATATCTGTACTACAGCATGCTTTTTTTATCCACCGGCCATTGTGGATTGTGAATGTCCATTTCATTTCGCATATTATGTATGACACGTATGTTTGCGTTATGTAGCGTTTTGCTTCTGTGTCGGTACATATTTATGAATTGACGGAAAGTTTAAGGTTTTTAATTCTGCTACTTATATTATTGTAACGAGGATTTAGATGGTTAGACTTGAAGATAGTTTGAAAAAAAAATAGTCATATAATGTTTCCATGTGATTCCGATATAGTTAACAATATCTCACCCACTCGAAGTTGTATAAAAGTAAAAACGAAGTATGGCTGTGTCTGCTAAATAGAATATTAGGTATCAACTTTCCAAAATAAACAGCAACAGTTCATCCGACACAAAATGGCACTTAAGCGAAATAAGCAAATAGAGGCAAAAAAATCCAACGCCCAATGGAAATGCTCCTGGGTCATAATGATAGACAAAGCGTCAACTTGCTACTCGAGTGGCAATCACCGACATCGGATGCGACAGATGTTCGTTTCACACTCTACACAGATTTTGTGTTTAGCCTGCTCCCTTATTGCAAAGTAAAACGTAGTGTTAATTTATTATCAGTATTGGAGTTACTGCAGAGAACGCTTAAAGATTTTGGTAGAGATTTATTTTAACCATTTAGCGGTCGAAATTTGACGGAATGATCTGTATACATACAAATGAATGTTTTGTATGTTTGTACCTACTCTATGGACTACTAAACCGTACATCGGATTAAGATGATGATGATGAGGGATTTCTGACATAGTACCACAAATGTTTAATAGATGGCGCTCAAGTCGTTGCAACACATCAATGTGTTTCGTACAATTTAACGGAAACTCGTGAGTTTGCAGCTTATGTATGCTTTGAAGAACACGCGAACGAAGTCGCGAGTAACACCAAGTTATAAATAAATAACGCTTCACACTCGAAGCCCACATTAGGATTCCCTATGGACATACAAATATCCAGACCTGAAATATGTAATACCTGAAATATTTCAGTTATCAACAACCAATTACTGTTCTATTGATCGGAATGGATATCATGGGGAATTTAGACCATAGATCTCCACGTTGGTCAATTAGGACTTTACGTTTATCATCACTTCTTTAAGTGACGGCCTCACTTGAAGACATCACAAGCTTTTGAGGACATTGCGAAGAACTCTCAGACATGTAGGTTTGTAAACGTTATTTTGCTTCAACAAAAATTAAGTGATCGTTCATTTCTTATACGTATGTAATTAAGAAATATAATGAGATGAACCCATAGCATTCTATAGCACCATGCGTTCGATTAGGATAAACATGTCCAGTTAAAGTGATAGCAGTAATTAAAATACAAGGACACTATGATCTTGGTTACAATCGTATGCACGACTAAATGAGGTAGTCGAGACGTTATGATATGAACAAAAGCGAAGCTCAAGTGGCAATAATCCGAACATCGAATGCAACAGTTGCTCGTTACACACTCAAACACGCATTTTATGCTCAATTTAATGCGACATAAGCGTGACATGAAGCGTGGTGAGGAAAAGAAAACTAGAAAAATCTGGAACGTATGTTAGAACATTGTGTATTTATTGCAGAGTCAGTAAGTAGTACAATTTTACTCACAAAGATTTTATATGTTAAAAAGAGACTACCGTCACTCCGTTTAAGAGGACATAATCGCAAAATAAAAGATTCGATCAATTTTATGGTAAGAATCTACTAGGATTGTTTGTATTAAGAACTTGCACGGACGTCGAATGATGAAAGTATTTTAAAAATGTACTCACAACACATATGTTTTGATTCTACAGAAGCTAAAAAACTGTCTATTTTGGTACTACCAATGTCTATTCTGATCATTACTTATTTGTCTGTTATTAAAATAGTTAAGATTCCATTGACTTCAGATGTTGCTGTGATTTTTTCATTTTTATTTTTAAAGCTTACTTTTATTGTCCTAATAATAGACTGTTTATTTGGAAGTAGTCGACTATGTTTATTAACTTTGGGTAAATGTGCAGAATAATTGCTGAAGCTGATACGAAAACAAATAAAGATAAGGCATTCATTCGAAAGATCGATATACAAAGTACACTGTAACGAAATCAGTTCATACAAACACTGCTCACATAGAGTCATTGATACGTAAATTGGGCATCTAAAATGAATGAGCAAATGGGCGAAGTTTATCACAACGGAGACGTGTATTGGTGTTGCAGCAAAACGGACGATAACGTATAGAGCACTACATGCGCCCATTTATCAAGACAAGAGACTTTGGAAACAGACGTACCCAACTATTGCTTACGCACTTACATATACATGTTTATTAGATAAAGAGAACAAAAAACTTGTCATCATATCCTTTTCAAATATCGAACGGCTGTAGGATTAAAGTGCCGCTGCACCTTATCTCGTGCAGACATCTTTTAAAAAACAAACACGAGGTATATTCTCTTTTTGTCGTCTTTTTTTATCGTAACCCGCAGGATGTGTTAGAGTCGTTAAGCCCTTTTAAGTGTTAAACCATGTAACTGAATATTCGAACGTATAAGGGTCCGGTCTATTTGTCAAATAATGTAAAAAAGTTAATCTTAGAGAAATCGTACCCAATGACATGAATTTCGTTAAAGACATCAGGGGCCAAAAAAATGCCGATGACATGTTGGTTGCTAACCGTGGGTGACGCAGGATGGCCGTGGTACCTGCCACGACGGTTTTTATCAAAGCAGTGCCTTTGGTAGGCATCATTAAAGTATTAAATTTACGATAAGGTTATCTCCCGTATAGAAATAATTCGGCTTTCTTGCTAATGTGTTAGACTGCGCCGCTTACCAAAATCCGTATTCTACATTAAATGCTTACGTAACTAGATTCTTTGTCCGTTTTCTTCACAGTAAGAATATTTCGATCACGTGACACATTTGTCATTCTTCTAAGTAAATGTTTCAGAATGTAATTTGAAGAAAATAAGAATCCTATTTTGTTCAACTTTCCGCCATGTTCATTAATTTTACTTCTGATCGCGCTTTGGTCACGATGTGCGACACCATTAAAATCCCATAAAATGTGAATTTTCTTTATGTACAAGATTTCATACCAAATATTGCACGTTGCACGGTATACCTACTGAAATCGCGTTTTACATACGAAATGACGAACGAAACGAATAGGAAATATAATAAATTTGCATGTTTATGTGTTATACAAGTACCGACGTACGATGTTTAATGGCCGCTACAACCAATGGCCCTATAATATTTATTTGAAATAGAACTGGACAGAACTGTAGTGAAGATGTAGCCATAGTTGAGCCGTGAATAAAATAAACGAGAATGAACAAAATAAATTCCAACCAAAATAAAGAAGTGAATAGATTTTTTCCGTCATGTCTCTTCTTAAATTTTGTAATTTGACCTATTAAAAGTTGGAACTCATGTCTATGTACTTGGTTAACAATATTAAACCGTTTATTGAAATTGTTAATTTACTATCGAAAATTAAATACATAATTATGTATAAATAAATAAACTTTCTTACAGATTGTGGCAAACTAGAATAACCCGTGATTTAGGTGCCATGGACACACATAGAAACAAAAGCAAAAACATCCAGACCAGGAGCAGAAATGGAACAGAACCGCTGGGAATCGAACCCGAGACCTTCCAACGGCAGACCCACATGTCGAACACTGTGGCGTAAGGGTCGTCAAAATAAAGGAAAATTGAAGTGAAACTTTAGGCCTAAACGAATGCATAGAAGACAATTTTACCGTTGAATATAAGCGATAAGTCGGGTTGGTGGGTGATTGTATACTAATAAGCCATTCATTGAAGTGCCGCTTCGTTATATTTAGTTTGGATTAATTCAGCATAAACACTATCGGCGTCATTAGAAACTAATTACGCTGTTTAAATGGTACTGATCATTAATGAGATCTGGGAACTGCATTAACTAAATCAGTGCGCTCCAGTCATCAATCTGTTACCTAACCGCACAATTGATCGAGATAGCGTTATGGAGCTGCTGTTTACTGATCCCACTGAATCTATCATTGGCCGCAAATTATGCACAGTATATGTAATACTAAAATCGAAGTGGCCATTCGTGGTAATCGAATACAAATATTGTTAAAAATGCCAGTTGCTCTTACAAAAGAGCTACATTACATTTCTAGTTGTTTCCGAAAAAGAAATGCCAACAGTTTTGACGGACATTGGTCAAATTTAAAAATCTTCATCCATACATACGCATACACCTTTCAGCATTCAGAAGTTATTTAGGCAAAGGAAAGTTCTGATAAGTGTACGTTAATTTGTATAGGTCCACAGTACGGCTTAACCTATTAGATGGGGTCGAGACAATGTTCGTGCTCGAATAGCTGGAGTGCCGGCATTCCCCCATAATCCTTCGCGCATAGTCGGCCGAAGAAAAAGCATCACTATTTGATAGATCTCCAGATAAGACGGCATGAGCGTCACGCCGCGCTGCGCTCCGACATTCCGCGCCTTGAGAAAACCGTACGCGAATAATTCCGATCTGGTACATTTTTTCAACGGCTTTACATCGGGTTAATTGCAGTGATTAGAATCTATAATAAAATAATTTGTTTAACAACCTCGGTTGCGCGCTCTTCCGATAGAGTTTGCACTCACATCTATTTGTTTAGACAAATTAATAGCACTAGAAATAGCCTACCCTATTACTATGAATATATACTGAGAATTAGCCGTTTAATCAAAAACGAGTCGCGGAATGCCGCCGCTTAGATTGAAATTGCAGGGACACTAATTGAGACCCGTTTCCAATTTCGATACCTCCGTTGTCGAGAGCTCCACGGTCTAGTACACAAATGTTGAGTGACATTCGTTCCGCTTCGCTCCTAAGCCCCGACGGGAACCATACGTTCGTCATTCGGTGAGCGATAACGCCGGGATTACCCGAGTCTGCATCCGATACTCAGACGTGCGAAATCCTGAAGGATTTTTGGTGTGAGAGTGATAAAATCTTCGATAAAGGCTAATCAGTCTGCAGATACCCAATGTACACGGGGATTAATTTAAATGAAACAGGTATCTTTCAAAGCTAACGAACCCAAGCGTAGGAATTTCTGAAAGAATTTTGGCATTGACGATAATAAAAAATTTGATGTAATTTATTTTGAGCTTAGCTTCAATTGGATTACTTTCTTATCGCTTAAATATTTCAAAACGTGTTTATATTTTTATAACTCATCAGATTTGCTGAATTCAAACGACGAAAGAATTGTTGTAAAATGTTTTACAAAACCCATAAAATAAATAGATGAATTCGTATTTTGTTTCGAATAGTTTTTGTATAGTAATTCAATATTGTAAGGTCCGTTTAGCATGGTTAACTGTCACCGATGATATACAATGAGAAAATGTAGACGCCATATATTAGTGCCGTGTTGACGGCAAGTTGATTGTGAGCTATGTCCGATTATGATTGTTTAGGACTTAGAGTTTAGGTCTTAGGCCGTACAACAGGGATATTAGGGCTTGATAAATTTCATTGCACGCTACTCTACTTAGCGCTTTTGTGTGGGCAAATGACTTGACACTGGCTGTCTGTGTAGGTACTTAAGAGTCAATGCTGTGTCAAAAACAGCAATTCAATACTTATGGCACGAGAAACTAAAGAAAACAGTGCCTAATTTCGTTAAAAATGATTTTGTTTGTATCAAACATTGCATTATATGAAAACTTTACGCTATAATATACGTATTTGTTTAAATTGTTATACATTTCATGTTATGTTCCATGTAACGTTTATAATAATCAGAAAAACTGTCGACATAAATTACTACAGCCAAGATATAGCCGCGATTTAAAGTGTATGACTGCTGAGTGAGTTACTTAAAAAAACTGTGTTTTAATACAACATTTAAATACGTTTAAATACTAAAGCACTACATCGGTGAAGGAATTATACTAGTACATCTGTTTCCAACTTTGAATAGACCGCTTCGAGTTTTTTCTATCTAAATGTTACAGAAAACGAATCAAGATAACCTCGCGACCACTATCTAGTGCTCTTGACGTAAATTGAGTAATTACTATAATTCCCTACTTCTTGCTTCCATTTGCAATTCAATTTAAATCAACATATTATATTATCTATTTATTTCGAGTACCTAGGTATTATAAGTGGAAATACTTTTCTGAATCATTCCGGTTCCATGCGGTCTGTGTAGATTCATTTGTTTTTTTTGTTACATCCTTGGGAGTGTCATACATAGCAAGCTATTCATGAGTAGCTGTGTTCACAGTTATAAAACAGTGCAGTCGAAATGGACATGGCCAGCGTGATGGACTATGACCTAAACTCTCTCATCTCTGACGGGTCAGAGAAGACCCGTGCCCAGCAGTGGCACAATAAGGGGTTGATGATATTCATATGTACATATGATACTTGAACTACAATCACTCGGTACTATTTGTATTTGTTTTATCTGTGGTTTCGTTCGAGGATGACTATCTAAATGCCTGTATATTTTGCCTACAATTAACATCACTGTCCACGTGAATAAGAGAACATGATTAACATTGAGCTTACATTGTCCCCATTTTATAACGAAATTTCACCTGACAGGTCGGGTTTATCTAAAACCATCTAAAAGCTTACTCTTAGCTTAGCTTTAGCTTATAATGTGAAATGCTTTAGTATAAACAACCGATACTTGCTTTGTTGAACTTATCTTTTCAGGAGTGGTTACTATTATTGTCTATATATACTGTGCTTCCATGCTATGCACATTCAGCATAATTTTAGAAAAGCTCTAGTTTCCTTTTCTAAAATATTAACGCATGAACGAAGAGACAAACTGGTGCGATCGAACCAACGGTAGGTCACCACTCTCTGGATGTTGCAGTTGGAATGTGGAAAGGGGTTAGGGGAATGAGTTCATGGAGCGTGCATTCACTTAAATTAGTGATTGGTCTTTGTGTTTGAAGTACTCGTAGTTTTTGATGTTCGCATGTCAACATCGACAAGGGCAGCTTAAAATACTTTGTAGTAAACCTGCAGAAGTGGATGCTCTATGTCACTACGATTTGCTACGAGACGTTTATATTTATAGTCATATATAACTATAGGTTATTGTATAAGAACTTATTATGTGAACCCAGTATAGGATATAACTTTTAAATCAGAGGAGGTTATTCACCTAGCAGTAAACGCTCACACCTTTCCGTTCCGAAAAGCGTTCCTTCCTCAAAGCTATTTACATAAAATTGTGACGTTAATTGGACAATAATACGTTACGCTGGGTCTCGAGGACTCTATCCCGACCGCATCCTGTGTAGAGATATTCGAATAGATAAGCCGCGAAATTGGCCCACCCTCGTATAAATGCTCTTAAAGAAATTCACACCTTTCCTAATTAACGTTGTAACGATGAAGAATAAATATTGGGAGGGTTTCCACCAATTCGCCTGACGCTGTAATGAAAAGATAAATACGTAATAATAGTGCATAATGACCGTCGATGCATATCTGCATGTATTAACCAAATTATAGAGTTTCGTTTCTAATACCTCAATGTAGTATGTATCAGACAAACATCTGTCTATTTGTTTGTATGGTTTTCATTTTAGTTCTAAGTTCATTGTTTGTTGTTTTTATTAAGTTTATTATTATTAGTATTAAAAAGTTTTACTTTAATTAAATCGTTAAAGACTTTGTGTTATTTCCATAAGCTTTGGTTATATACGAGTACTATAGAGCTTGTATTTTTTTTCATAGTTTTGTTCAGTAAGCACGTTGATAACGTACACAGAATTAATATTTCTAACTGATATAATTTTAATTTCTTGCGTAGATTTCGCTTTTAGTGATGTATATTAAATAATGTTCTTGAAACATTAACGGGCTCATGAGTTATTATTTGGGCTCATGAGAGGTTATTTAGAACAAACGCTTTTAAAAATTGATTGTACTTATGTCAAAAGGTAAAGTTTAGTTTAAGTTGTAACATGGTTATTGTTTAATTATTTTAAAGCAAAGCTGTGGCTTCGTGCTCAAAGTTAAGCATTACATTGACACATTAGTTATGATTCTAAGCTTTACTGCACGATGTGATTTTAGGAAGTTTTAAAAAAAAAATATTATTGAGTACCTACGCAGATACGAAAAAAAAGTTATAAGGGTTTTGCAAAGCTTTATACTGAAATATTTGTGTATTTAAGTATAAACATGTATGTTAAAAAAAATAAAAATAAAATCTTCCCTTTCATACCCATACGAAAATCTGGGTCATTGCAATGATTTATACACATTTGACACAGGCGACATTAATGTCACACTGGTCAACATGCCGGTTTGCCATTCAGAGGGCTTGATTCCCAGCGGGAGAGAAGTTAAAATGATGAGTTTTCATTTCCGTTTCCAGTATGTGTTATTGTGTTCTTGTCTTAAATCCTGGTGTAAGACTATGATTTTAAAGCATTATTAAATATATTTTGTTACGCAGGAACTTTTCTAAGTTGAAAATAGAACGAACGTTTTGCTATGTAAATGGCATTAAATTAATGATCTGGGTTGTAACCGAACTGTGGGTTGTAACTGTATTTGCTCATCGAATTATGAAACAACAGCTGTGTTCAACTTCAAGATAAATGCTGTAAGCGAACAATAATCATAATTTTGAATCTTATAAAGAACTGTGCCACAAATATCACAAATTTAAGAATTTCCTTTAAGTCACTTATTTGTTAACTCGAGCGTAGGCAGTAAACGTTACATGTATGCTTATTTTAGCCTACATATACATATATGTATGTAGACTTTAAATTACCATACTTAATACTGCAATTTTAACAGCACACTAAGTAAGAGGTAGGAAATGAATTCCGTCTGGCTGATAGTATGCAGAATTCTAGTTATAATTCTGGTTAATCTAATTTTAGTTAATTTGTGTATAGATAGTTATAAACATCTTAATAAAGAGAAGAAGCACCCATTAAAAGGTAGGAAAACTAGTAATTAATTCTATCAGTAACACACATAAGTAATGAAAATGTGTAAACTTCATTTGTCAGTGACAAAAAATAGCTAACTAGCTCTACATTGTATTTGATTGAACTGTTCTTGACTACTAGCTGAATTATTGCGTTGTTCAATACTCCACAACGTTTTTGTTAGGAGCATGAGGAAGGAATAAAAAATCAATTCGCTATTTGTAATGAGTCACGCTACCACACAGTTTGTATGAAGAAGTAATTCGAAAAAGTGAACTACTACTTCGAGCGCCTGGCTACTACGAGGTGTTGGAAAGGAAATTAGATATAAACTGTAACCCGTTTCTCGATGCTCATATGTATGTGCAGCTGCGTCATAAGTTATTTATATCGTTATTATGAAAGCTATCTCATAACATTTTCTATGTGAACATTATAATTATGTGTACAGAATATGTGTATAACATTATATGTATTTATATCGTTATATGTGTAGATATTATATGTAGAACATAAGAGTAATAAAATTTACAAAATATATTAAACTAAACACCCACCCTCGATGTTGTCGCCACACATTAGTAGGTAAGCATTTTGATTTTTACTGATCTTTCAAATGTATGACGGCACATACTACAGAGAGATAGGTCATGATGTATCTTAAATACTGCTAAGTCTATAGTATTCGTACCTAGCCTAAGTTATTTTAAGGATTCAAGCTTACCCTATACCTAATATCATAAAAAATCCGTCCAGTCGTTTTTGCGTAACAAATATCCATTTGCAGAATTACTTTCATTTATTGACGTTGGGTACTTGAATAAAATATCGTATCACTATTGAACAAAAACGTGTTAAGAAACGGATACGAATACGGATTCCATACGTACGTTCAAGATCTTTATTGGAGCGGACTGATATCCTTTAAGCATCCTGTAACAGGAAGAATCCTATGATCGGTATGGGATGCAATGTACCAACATTTATAAATTTATTTGTTGAGTATGGACAGACGGAACTTCACAGTAATTCTTTGATATCGAAAACGTGGCATGGATCATATCTTAAACGTCATAGAGCTGCTGTTATCTGCGATAAATTAAAAAAATCAGTTCAGTAATTGCGCGAATAAGTCGACTTTTGTAAACACAGATGATACTAATTAAAATTTACGACCGCGAATTCGGAAAATACAACTTAGTTTTTTTTTGTCGATTTTGTAAGTAACACGTTTTAGAAACGATGACAAAAAATGTATAATATGGAACAAAACTGTGTTGGTAATTTATAATAGCAGCTTATCGGCTGTTAATCAGTTTGCATTGTGAGAATGGTGATGCTGTTTTTTTACTGTTCTGGCTATGATTTTAATTAGGCATGTGACTCTAAACGCCGAGTGGCCGGCCGAGATTTGGCGTCGGGTTCATGCTTACTCATTCCGCGATGCGTTGTACGCTATAATAGGTTCAATTACCGATTTAATAATGGCCAAAATCGCATGTTGCGTTAAATTCCAATAACTGTATGTGTTGTCAATCGAAGCTCAGCGGCGTTCTCGGTTCGCCACAATACGCTTCGTATCGCTTATTTTTACTGCGCGCGGTAAATTTGTTCCGAATGCGCTTAAAAACATTTCATTTATTCATCGGATTCGAGCTGGATATGCCACGAGCATTTTTGTAGGAAATACAAATCTTTAAATAAAGTTCAAATTATGAATACCAAAAGATACGAGTACGGGTATAAATAAATAAGTAACGCTTCGAACTTATAACCCAACACAAGGATTCTCTGTGGCGTGGGTGCCATGGACACACAGTAAGGACACAAACACCCAAACCAGGTACAGAAGTATTAATTCATAATTAAAATTTCTGTCTCGTTGGAAATCGAACCCAAAACCCGACGAACGGCAGACCGGCTTGTTGACCACGGCGTCGTTCGGGTCGTCAATAAACATTTTTTTGCACTAGACCGCTATGCTTGCATGTATATTTGCTTTGACATAAATTTATGACGTTGTATAAAAACATATGTCATGATTAATACTGAGATAGTCATAACAATAGCGTCCATACATAAAATCCTCACAAATCCAGTCGGATCACAATTTGGCGAACGTGACAGCTAGGTGTGTGACTGTGTTAATGGAATTATTGATTTCGTTTGTAGGTTGGCATTAAATTAAAATAATACCGAAATGTAACGCGTTAAGCAAGTGAGTCGTTTGGTGTAAGTCGATATATGTATGAAGAGGTGTTCCACATGGTGGTGATATTGTTAGGCTCTCTCCACACGACATCGTGTCAACACTTACTCGTATACTCTGTTGGGTGTTTCAAAATATATTTCTCGTACAATCTTTGCTTAGAAA
>DWKW01000457.1:0-16762 GCA_018250115.1 Doberes anticus | reverse complement strand
GAAAAGGAAAAATAGTTTCATGTCAAATTTCATTCTTCTTCCCTGTCATTCCGCGAACTTTTTGACCTCCCCTCGTATACCATTGAGAAATTCCACAACAGAGTAACAACCTTTACCTCTATACTTTTTTCGTTTTAAAATGCAATCAAAATTACCTATCTAATTTTGTAAACTTATATTTAAAATTTAGTTTCGATGTTTGAAAAGCAAAAATATTTACTATCTGTCTTGAATTGTAACATCATGATAGCGAGTCATATTGTTTGCCATCGCCCATTTAATAAAAGGCCAAGGCCAAAACCAGAACCAACTGTGTATATGTTATTCTACGTAAACGATAACTGTAAAGGACGAAGAACAAATATAGATACAGTTGTATATTATCGTACGTATTTACAAAGTACGTATCATGAACTAATGTAAACTTACTCAAGTTTATGCATAATTTCAGCGGGATCTGAATTTCCTTCGTATATTACATTGAACGAGTATATTCGTCGGCATGCTGATCTTCGAGGTACTAAGTTTATGTGCCTGGAAGGTGGATGTGGTGCTTGCATTGTCAACGTTCATGCTGTCGATCCATCGACACATGAAACAGTTTCGTTCTCAGTTAACTCTGTGAGTATTGGTAATTCTTAAATACAGAACCACAATTGGCGGTATTTCTGCCGTAAAGCAGCAGTGTGAGAAGTGTTTCGGTCGGAAGGGTGTAGATAGGCAGACGACACTGGACGGGACGCATTCCAACGTAGTCCTCAGAAGTAGCCACGCAACCACACACAACCTCAGGTGTGGATGTCCATGGGCTGCAATGACCATTTAACATCAGGTGGCCTGCATGCTCGTTTGCTATTCTGTTAATATAATAAAAATTAACACCCTTTAAACCTTACATTTTTTAAAAAGGTTTTATAGGTTAAGCATCTCGACCCTGCTATGGTAGTTTAGGTTCAAATCCCAGCACGCATATACCTCTGAGAGTTCTACATAACATTCTCAAAGGCACGAGAATTTTGCCAATCCGCACTAGGCCAGCATGGTGGACAAGGGCCTTTACTCTCTCCTCTCTGAGATAAGACCCGTGCCCAGAAGTGAGACAATAATGGGTTGATCATGAAACGTTATTGAGTATAAAAATAACCTGTTACAGACAATTTGTGAACCCTAACTATATAACCCGATAGGTCAATCCGATGTGAGGTCTCGTTTTCGAATGAACATTCGTGTATATTGACTTTCACGTAACTTATTAAGCCCTTTCAGTTGATATGTCGTATGATAAATAAAAGTACAGATTTTTTTATTTGTTGGAATGGTTCTCTACTTTCATTTATATGTAAATATTCTTAAATGAAAGTAACTGTTAAAATATGTGGAATTTTATGCTGATTCGTGACCAAAGACCTCCTAAGAAAATAATAAATTCATTAGAACACAATTTTACGACACTTCTGCTTATGGTGAAAGTCCCAACCAAACAAGTAATATACAAAATTTTCATTATTAGGTACAATTTTTTTTAAATATTAAAAATGTTACAAAATAAAGTCAATACTAATTAAAAACGTTTAAGAATACTTCAGTTACCTCTTGAAAGTATACATGGTAGATATATGTAGAAGCAGTATCCGTTTTAAAATCATATCATAACTTAAATCGGAGCAGAATGTTGGCGCCGATTCGTGTTCTGTACAAAAATGGAATCCGATATTATCCAGTTTCCAATTTCAGTGCCTGGTTGTTATCTTCTCTTGCGATGGCTGGGAAATTACGACTGTCGAAGGTATCGGAAATAGAAAAATAGGTTACAACATAATACAGAAACGGTTGAATGACTATTTCGGATCTCAGTGCGGATATTGTAGTCCCGGATTTGTTATGAGTATGTACAGGTAAGATGGTTAAGGATGTTTTTTTTTATTGTAAAAGAGTAGCTAACGAGCGCATAGGCCACCTGATTTTAAATGGTTACTGCATTCCCTGGACATCCACATCCAATCTGAAATAGGACGGAAGTCCTAGCTCAGTTTGCGTGTCGATGCGTTGCTACTATTCAGGACTACGGGTAAGTTGGAATGGCGTCTGCCCGGTGTATTCTGTCTGACCGCACCCTTTTAAACCGAAATCCAATAGTGCTGTTACTGCTGCTCAATGGCAGAAATATGTGCAGCGGTGGTGCCGCCGCAGGGGAGCCTTCGACATAAGACTCTACCACCACCAAACCACAATGTTTCCTTATTTTAAAGAAAATAGGTACCTAATAAGCTTTGTGCACTTGAAGAGTTTTTTTCAACTAAGTCATACAAGTTTTTATTTTTATTTTTTAGTCTAGCTCAAAGTAGACCTCAGTTAGACGCTGCGCAGATAGAAGAATCATTTGGCAGTAATTTGTGTCGTTGCACCGGATATCGTCCTATCCTTGATGCATTCAAATCATTAGTGGCGGATCCAGGTCCAAAAATAATGAGTAAAATCAAAGATATTGAGGATCTCGACGCATCCACTTGTCCGAAAACTGGGAGAACTTGTGGCAAAACTTGCGATAGCGAGGATGAAGACTGGTGCTTAATTAATATTCAAAATGGAGGACTTTCCACAACAGAACCTAAGAAAATAGCTCTAGCAGACGGGCGGTTGTGGTATGAAGTATACGAAGTGAAATCCGTGTTCAATATCTTGGACGAAGTTGGTTATGATTCCTACATGATCGTTGGTGGAAATACAGCTCGAGGTTGGTATAATTTTAATACTGAAGAGCCTAATTCAGAATCAATTGAAACCGTTCTTCTTATTAATAGACATGATTAGAAAAATGTCATGAAAAATTTACTCGGTCTGCTGTAGAATACCGGGGGTATTCTTTGTGTATAATTCTTCTAATATAAGTATTTAAGTCTGGGTGATTTCCATTCACCGACATTTGACGACCTGTATGGTGCCGTAGTCAACATGAGGTCTGCCGTTCGGAGAGTTCTGGGTTCGATTCCCAGTGGGCGGAAATTTGAATGATGAATTTAGATTTCTATA
The DNA here is from genome assembly GCA_018250115.1 of Doberes anticus. NCBI lineage: Eukaryota > Metazoa > Arthropoda > Insecta > Lepidoptera > Hesperiidae > Doberes > Doberes anticus. The sequence goes on along the minus strand of DWKW01000457.1, from coordinate 13,732 downwards.
CCTGGTCTGGGTTGTGCTTGTGTCAATTTTACTTTACAACTTTACAAGTCAACCTTTGGAGACGGTGAAAAATTTTCGGTGGGCATCATAAAAACAAGCAAAGATATAATTCGAGAACAAAAATAAACAACAAAAATACCATAAATACTATATAAATTTATATTGATTTGCAGGTGTACGACCAATACAAAGTTTTCCACGTGTATTGATCAACATAAATAAAGTCAGTGAATTGCATAGCCATTACATAGACGTTAATTTGGTGCTTGGAGCCAGTATAACACTCACTGACACAATGATTTTGTTCGAGGAACTAAGTAAGGCGGACGAAAATTTTCGATACTTAGAAATACTTCGTGCTCATATTGATCGAGTGGCCCATATTCCCGTTAGAAATGTTAGTAACTAATTTTATTCTAATAATAGCTTGTACCCCCGACTTTGTCTACATAGATTTAGGATAAAGAAGGTAAGGAAAAAAGCAGGAGAGTATTCCGCAAGAATCTTTTGTCTTCGCAGTATTAAAAGTATTTTTTATATGTTAATTCAGGACATAGCTTATATGTCTGTCATGAATGACAGTCGACAGTGACAGTATGAATTCAGTCGTTTTGCTTAATAGAGTGACAAACTTCTCCACAACATCCGATTGTATAGTTATATAGGGGTTGTGATAAAAAAATGGATATTTGAAGCGTATTAAAAGTTTCAAGTCAATAAAAAGGTTTGTCTAAAAAGTCTAAGGCTTTCCATTTTTAAGGCTGTCTGTACGTCTGTATGTCACAGCCATTTTTCGTGGATTATAGGCTTTGTATAGAGCAAATTTGGCGGGTAAAGATTTTCTATGTACCGCTATACAATGGTATAGTCATATAAAGAACTAAAAAATAAAGTAGGAATGATACTCCGGACATGTAATTTATGGAAAAAATGCCAGTGCACATAAGCGAGTTAACGTTACACAAGTCTACAAAAACAGTGAGATATACGCTTACACAGTCGTAATTAATTTTTTAACTACTATAAAACAATCACTTTCAATGAAATTCGATCTAGTATCGCTAAGTGACTGTTGTAATTAAGAATCATTTTAATTTTAGTTTATTGCAGAATGAGAGATGTTTTAAGTGATCAAAGATTTCAAAGAAAGTCTAGAAAAAGTACTATTTATTGTTGAATTCAAGTGCATTTAGACGGCCTCGTATTCATCGTGAAAGAGAGGACTTCTTTACAAAATACGACAAAGACATTCTGAAAAGATTTAGGTTATCCAATTGCAGGGTTTTATTTTTATTAGATTTATCTGCTTATAGTGAGTAATAGATTTGTCTGTGTGTTATTGAACAGAAAAGAAATCATAAAGAATCAAACTAAATAAAATATTAATTTAAATGTGAAACTGTCATCCAGGTCCATAAAGTATTTTTCATGCAATTATATTTACTATATATCATAAACATAAGAATTTTACTGTTTTTTATTACACATGCGGGATAAATAGTACCTAAGCGCACATTTCACGGTTGTTGAGTAGCAATAAGAAAATAAACTTTTGATTACAATGTCAGTTTTGCGTGAATCAAACGTTTATTTGGGTGCGGTTTCAAAAGATTTGAATAATTGATATCGTTACATAAATTCTAATTTCTTCTGTAGCTCTGGGATTTTTTAAAAATATTTCTTTGATGTTGGAATAAAACAGAAATTCGGTGGAAGTACGAGTTACGATCTATGTATATAGAGCACATAGATTATAAGCAAACTGTAAGGGGCCCGTATGTCCCTGGGGGTTGACCCCTGTATATAACCGTCTCTCGTGTCACTTAGGATAGTGAAAACGAGTTTAAGTAAGGGCTAAATTTAAGGGCTTACCTATCTTTTTCGTATTAACGGAATAGCAAACGACTATACAGATCACTCGTTAAATGCTTACTCTGTACCCATGAACATCCAAATTGAGAATTAAATTGGACTAAGTTGCCTCCTGTCCAGTATATTCTACCTTGTTAGATATACTATGCAATTTTTGAGATTACGTAATTCATTTATTTTTTACTGCACTGCAGTCGACTGGAATGCTTTTAGTAGTACATCATGTTTTAAATAAAAACAAACAATAAATAAATTAAGCCGGTATATTTTAGGTTAAACTTTTGTTTTTCGCAGTATCGAGAAATAATATGAAATAAAAAATTTGCGTTTGAAAATGTTCATTTTATATTTTAACCATGTACGCAACGGAACCTATTTTCGCTATTTCTTATTGATATTTATTTGATTGTTTATTAAATTTTAGATTGGGACGTTGGCAGGAAACCTTATATTAAAACACGAACATCCGGATTTTCCATCTGATATCTTTCTTCTTTTAGACTCTGTCGGAGCGACAGTAACCTTGGGTATGTAATAAGGTTATAACAATTAATGTGTGTTCGTCTTGTATGAATTCGCGCATAGTTCAACAGACTGTGTTGAAGTTTTGTACTGTTTTTTTGGACATTGGTTAAATTAATAATTTTCAAAAAGTTGTGTCCAATAGAACCGATGTATGAGCAAATCAATGAATATATAAAACAGTGAAAATATATGGGAATAAGATACAGTAAAAAAACTTTGTGTGCATTCAGAGGATTATTGTTTCATATCTACATCAATAAAAGTCTAAGTGTCTACGGCTCTCGTTACGAGAGGTTTATTTTTTGAAGTGAAAACTTCTTTAGCACCGTTGTCGTTTGAAACTCGATGAAACAAAAAAGCGAGACGAAAAAAAGACAAACACATACATCTATAGGATTTAGCCTGCTAGAGAATGAGATAGAATACATTACATAAATACAGTGTTTCCTGTTATTTCGATCTACTCTTTATGCGGTGTTTTATTGTAAGTTTAGTTTTTTTAAGGTTTCACTTCTACCGCGTGTGAACTGCACACATGTTTTTTTTTTACTTGTAACTACCCCAACCGCGTAAGGTATTGTGTGTGTCTTTAGGTGTAGGTTCACTGCAACTCAACTAGGACGAAAGTCCTATCTGAGGTCGTTGGCGTATACGTTGCTAATCATGAGGACTGAGTTGAAATTCCTCTTCTGCCTAACCACACCCTTCAAACTGATATACAGCAATTTTTACACTGCTGTTTTACGGCAGAAATAGATGCAGCGGTGGTGCCGCCGCAGGCGAGCCATCGACATAGGTCTCTACCACCATCAAATTTAATTATAATAAAGCTGGATTTTAGCAAAATACTTGGTATATTTTTACAAGGATACTAATAAAGATAATAGCACATAAACCACTTTAATCATCTTCAATAAAGATTTCTTCTAGCCGAGATTAATTGCAAATAAATGGCTGCATCGAAGACGTTAATGGAATGGCTTCATCTCAACTCTATTGACTCGCTGGACCAAATAAAATAGTAGAGCCATTTGTTTTGATTTATGAATTGATTTGTAGAGAAAAAAAATGTTTATAGTAAAGGCCCATATGCTTGTTTGCCCATGATGGTGGTAGAGTTTTACATCGAATGCTCGCCTGCGGCGGCACCACGGTTGCACCTATTTTTGCCGTAAAGCAGCAGTGTAAGTACTGCTGTGTTTCGGCAGAAGACACCGGACAAAGGTAGGATGGAAGTCCTATCCTTAAATCCTACTGTGGGGCTATGAGTGTGAAACGTTATTATAATAAATAAATAAAATATATATGTATCTAAGGTTGTATGTGGATGCGTTGCTACTAAGTTGGACTAAGTTGGAATGCTTCCTGCCAGTATCTTCAGCCTAACTACACTCTTCGAACCAAAATACAGCGGTTCTCACACTACTGCCTTACGGCAGAAATAGGCGCAGCGGTGGTGCCGCCATAGGCGAGCCTTTCACATAAGACTATTCTACCATCAAACCTTTACCTTAATTGAAGTTTTCTGTTTCAGTGGATCGAACTTTGATACAAACGGAAGTAAACATGACAACGTTTTTGAAATCCTCTATAGCCGGCAAAGTTATAACAAAAATAAAGTTACCACCATTATCAGCTCATTACGAATTGGTTACCTATAAGGTGAGTACTTATTTATTATATAGTACTTATCATCATACGCCAAACTCTTTTCAGAATTGGGAGGGAGGGTATTGGCCTAATTGCAAAATTGACATGCCTTTGAAAATATTATTTAGAACCCTTAGGCATGCATGTTTCTTCATGATGATTGCCTTTACCCATAAAACAAGTGATAAGTTATTTCTAATACGCTCATAATTTCGAAAAATTATAGGTGCGGGCCCGGATTTGAACCCCGACCCACCGGAGCGGAAAGTCGACATGCTTAACCAATTTCACTAATTAAAATAACTTCTCTAAAGCTTAAATAAATTTCTTAGTCTATTGTAAACTATAAATTATTGTTACTTAGCAATAAGTTAGCAGTCTTAGTGAGCCAATTAAATTGCGGCTATCGAATACTCGAAGTCCTATTACGCTTTTTAAAGTCAATAGGCAACATTCATTCGTCTTAAAAAACTACAATGTATGTATATAAAAATAATACTCATTAAATAAGTATATTGTACTTTGTCGCTGCAAATTGTCTGTAAGTACGTGAATAGTAAACAAAAATGTTTCGCATTGATAACAGGTCACGCCTCGGGAACAAAATGCTCATGCTGATATTAATTCGGCTTTCCTCTTTCAATTCGATTCTGTTCGGGGCAACATCATTCGAGCCAGGATCGTATATGGTGGTATCAATCCTACATTCACCCATGCTGTTGAAACAGAGAAATTCTTGCAAGGGCAGAATGTTTTTCAAAACACAACATTACAAGCGGCTCTCAAACAGTTAGATGCTGAAATCCACCCAAATGATGATCCGCTTAAACATTCGCCGTTTTATAGAAAGAAAGTGGCATTGGGTCTGTTTTATAAGGTCAGTAGAGACAAAATAATCCTATTTCTTTTAATGGGGACAAGAACACCTAACAATTTATAGGTTAGGAAAGTCGTAAATGAATAAAGATTTAAAAAGAAAGCTCAAATTCAAAAATTCTAAAGTAAAGAGCTCATTGTTCTGTCACGAACTACGAGTATGTATGCTATGATACCCATAATTTTTGAAGTATATTGTATCATCAACCCATTCATTATCCTACTAGTGGCCACGGGTCTATTCTTACATATGAGAGAGTTTAGACCATAGTCCACCACGCTGGCAAAGCGCGGATTGGTGGAATTTACATGCCTTTGAAAACGTTATGGAGAACTCTCAGGCAGGCAGCGAGCATGCAGGCCACGTGATTTTAAGTGGTCACTGCAGCCCATTTACATCAACATCAAACCTCAACTAGGTTTCTTCACGATTTATTCCTTCTCCGTTAAAGTGAGTGATAATTAATTTATAATAGGCATATAATTTCGAAAATATTGAAAGATGATATTTCGAGAAATAGCACCTCTATTTCCATGCCGGTATTTGAACCTCGACCCACCGGAGCGGTATCGAGATGCTTAACCACTGCACTATTTTTATTAACGTTGAAATTATATAAATTTTATAAAAATTTTACATTTTTTCATTTAGAGGCTAACTACTTAGCATAGAAAAAAAGGTAAATAGCAATTTTAAAGATCTTATAATGTTCTACAAATTCATATCAGACCTCGTTCATAGTCATATCACCTACATTTCCAAAAGTTACCAAAATTCAATTTTTATTATTATTTTAAAAAAATATTTAATTTTAATTTTAAAGTTGATGATGGCCTTTTAAAATTAATATTAAGAGCTAAATCTTTTTTATAGAACGTTTTTTTTATACTAACGACAAATTCAAATAAATTAAAAAAAAATACGCTTTATTTTGAAACACCCATTTATTTTACGCTTTATTTAGGTATATACTAATACCTAGTCCGGCCAAAAGTTCTGTTACAAATGAAAATGTATTTATTTAATATGAAGTGATGTAATCTTAATAAAACTTATTTGAATAAATTTATTAAAGTCTCCGCAAAAAATAAATAACCACCGTTGGTTTCGATGCAGGCCTTTAATCTGTCTGGCCACGAATCTAATAAGCGAGCACAAAATTTGTAAAAACATTAATAATGTAAATTTATTTTCCTAATTTTACAGGCAATAATAAAATTATGTCCAAAAGAAATTTTAAATCCAATATACGCGTCTGGGGCTACCTCGGTTACAGAAGACAGACCACCGATAAGCAAAAGCTATCATGAATACGATACCGACGAACACGACTATCCCTTAACACAGCCGCTACTCAAAAAAGAAGGCTTGATACAATGTTCAGGAGAAGCAGTTTATACTGATGATATCCCTGCTATAAAAGATGAAGTGTTCGCCGCTTTTGTACTCAGTACCGTAACAAAGGCCGACATAGAATCGATAGACGCCACCGAAGCTTTAGTATGTTTCAACCATCCATTTTGAGATACAATTTTGTTTCCTTTATTTATTTCTCGTGTAACATTTGGATTTCTATCATTTAATATTAAATGGATAGGGTTCCTTTAATGGATAGACATTCAAGTAAATAGCGTAAATTTCTAAAAGAAAGAAAATGTAGTGTTTAGCGTCGATACTATAATATTCATTGCTCAGTGAATGAAATCACTTGTTTCATTATATTAATATGTATAACTTGATGAAAGTTAAAAATGTTAATGCTAACTACTGAAAGAAATATTATTATAGGACGTGTTTAAAAAATCCTAATTAAATAATATAATTATTTTCAGAAAGTAAATGGCGTCATAACGGTATTGACTGCAGCAGAAATACCCGGAGTAAATAGTTTTACGTACATCGATAATTCACAAGTGTTTGACAATGAAATATTTTTGGCAAGCGAAAGGGTTCAATACTATAACCAGCCCATAGCTTTGGTCGTCGCGAATACAATGGCCTTGGCTCATCAAGTGACGAGCTTAGTGAAAATAAATTATAAAAATATTTCTACGAAACCAGCTACTTTCACTATAGAGGAAGCTTTAGAGGCACCTAAAGATGAAAATAGAATAAAATCTTACGGAACTATAGAGCCTACAAATATTGGAACGAATGTACATCATGTTGCTACAGGGACGTTTTGCAGTCCACGCCAATACCATTTTATGATGGAGTTGCATACGACTGTAACGGTACCAGTGGATTGTGGTTTCGAAATTAATAGTTCAACTCAATACATAGACCAGACACAAAACGTCATATCACGACTCCTGAATATACCCGAGAGTTTGTAAGTATAATTATATTTTCTACGACACTTTTCAACGAATTGTAATTCGATTTCACGAAGTTGTTACCATACATTTTGACCGTCAGAACTAGTAACTTATTGAATTGCCCAAACTTCAAGGTTTGCATAAATTTTGTCATTTGTATGTAAAACGACTAGTTTTTTTTTACATTGAAATTGGATAAAAATGGATCATATTCAACTGACATTCCATGAACAGTGTTGATATGCAAATAAGTGATAAAACATAATATTATTTTAGCATCATTTTGAAGACCAGAAGATGTGGTGGGGCGTTTGGCTGCAAAATCATACGCAATAACTTGGCCGCGTGCGCTAGTGCTTTGGTGGCGAAAATATTAAATAGGCCATGTCGGGTACCCATGCATTTGTATGATATAATGCGCGCCACTGGTAAACGGCCAAACTACAAACTTGACTATGAGGTATGGCTAATTTATCATGATAAATTGTATAACATAAGCGTGAAAATGAGAATGTGTAAGTAAGTAGAACCTCATGTACAAGGCATATTCATATACATCGTTGGAAAATGAATTAACTATGTATAAACTATAATAATATGAACGACTATAATGATGATACTATAATGTCGTCCTATGAGAACGTCACATGCCTATGAGAACATAATGTAGGTTTCCTCACTATGTTTTCCTTCGGCGCTAAAGCGAGTGATTATATGTTTATAAAACGCATATGCGTATAAAACTCATATAATTTTATAAATAATTATTAGTAGTTTTAAAAACTTAGATGCGAGTGCCTGTATTTGAACCCCGAACCAATGGAGCGGAAGGTCGAGATTCTTACCCAATAAACAATTTAATAAATGGCGATACTTCTATACAAACTGTCATTCTATATTTAAGCCGCCATTTACGATTTACGATGACGACACATAGCTCATTTGTCTCCTTTCCATTCATAAAAATATAAAATAAACTTTTTTTGTATTCACATACATTCTACAGACAGAAAGGAACATTAGAAATCGCATAAAATTATATAACAATCGAGTTGTAATTCGGTCAATAAGACATTTAAAATTTCATTGACATCTATGTTCTTTTAAATAATTTGTTATATTTGGAATGCATTATTATGTATAAATATTAGCTTTCTACACTACTTCTCCATATAAACTTTAATAGTGCCAAAAGTGTATACTTCGTCATAAATAACATAATGTAAGTAAATTAATATAAACAGAATAATAAAAACATATATTGTTATAAAATAAATATGTTAACTAACCCTCAAGCCTTATTACTTTTTTATGTGTACTAGGTTGGAGTAGATGATAAAGGTGAGATTCAATACTTGGACGCGACGTGGTGTTTGAACGAAGGATTATCCCATAATGAAAATCAATTTCTGTTTGTCATTGGTAATTTTCCAAATAGTTATGATATTAGCCGATGGAAAGTGCTTACATATGGAGTTATTACCGATGCTCCAACAAATTGTTTCATGCGAGCTCCAGGTATTTCTGAGACCTACTTATATTTCATAACTTTATCTTTAGGCCGTAAATTATTACTACGACGCCACGTTTTTGCAATGCAGATAATAAGGCAATATTATTAAAATTATTTACAGGTGCATTTGCGGCAATATCGGGAATAGAACATATTATGGAACATATAGCTGTCGTAGTAAAAAAAGACCCTGTGATGGTTCGCATGGCCAACTACAGCCATGACAATGGCTTGCCTCCTCTAATGATTACAGATTTTTTACAAAGGATCGATTTTAGTAAAAGAGAAACAGACGTAATAATCTTTAACGCTCACAATCGTTGGAAAAAACGGGCAATTAATTTTACCAATATGACATATCATCCTCATTTCCCCGGTAACTTTACCGCTATAGTTAGCGTCTATTATGGAGATGGAAGTGTAACGCTGAGCATAGGTGGTATTGAAATCGGTCAAGGACTTTATACAAGAATGGCACAAGTTGCCGCACATGAACTAAACGTCTCTGTTGACTGTGTCACAATTATACCATCGAATAGCTTTTCAACGGCTAACAATTTTGCTACAGCTGCAAGTGTTACTACAGAATGTTGTGCTAATTCTGTTATATCTGCATGTGCGCAGATTAAAGCACGATTAGAACCAGTACGCGCAGATATTCCTAATGGAACATGGAAAGAAATACTTAACGAAGCTAACCAACGAGGAATATTGCTACAATCCATTTCTTTGACAAGCTCACATACACCTGGAATCACTGTGTATCCAATTTACGGTTTGGCAGCAATAGAAGTTGAATTAGATATTTTGACAGGAAGGAAATGGATAGTAAGGGCAGACATTTTTGAAGACTGTGGACGTAGCATTAACCCTGCACTTGATCTTGGTCAGGTAAAACATTGTTTTAATTATATAGGCTGAAAAAAATGTATAAAGCGGAAGATACACATCTATTCAGTACTTTAAACTATTATAAATAACTTAGTATACATTTTACTATTAAATTAATACATAATTATTTTTAGACAAATATTACGTCTTTATTTTTGTTATCTAATTCTAGTTGATACATTTATTTTATTTATATTACTGAACGGCCGTATCTTCATAAACTTCCCACAACAGGTGGAAGGAGCTTTCGTTCAAGCACTCTCCCTGTGGACCTTAGAAGACACTATATACAACGAGAGCACTGGAAAACTTTATAACTATCGCACTTGGAACTATAAGATATTTGGAGCGAAAGATATTCCTAATGATTATCGAATATACTTACGGCCAAGCACAGTGAACCCAGTTGGCGTTTTAGGGTCAAAAGGTATAAATTAGACGTTTCTGAAATAGACGTTAAATTTTACAGATTGCCTGTCCGAAAGGATTGTAAAGCGACGGTGATATACATAGTCTGAACTCTTTGCTCTATGTGCCATCGTATAATCGGGAGGTCAATAAAAAATTTATACGGATACTTTGTTTTCTGTCTTATATACGTCGTATTTAAGCAATGGTGGCCTGCATTTGCTGTTCTTATAATTTAAAAAGAAGAAAAAAAAATGTTGCGCGCGTTATAATTTTTTTTTTATGTATGTATCTAACTAGCATCATACGACTTAATTAAAGACTTAAAATACTAAAAGTTAAATGTGAAGAGTCTGAAGGGCGTAGTTGGCAGACTCCATGAAGACATGGAGCGTCACAACAACATAATCCATGGAGGCAGACACGTTCAAACTTAGTCCTCAGTAGTAGCAATGTGTTAATATAACGTGTAAGATGGCGCTTCGATCCTGTTTTAGGTCAGATGTGGATTTAATAACAATAATAATAAATAACGTTTCATACTCAAGCCACACAGTAGGATTTAACCTGTGTCGTGGGCGCCATGGACACACACAGAAACAAACACACAAGCACCCAGACCAGGCACAGAAATCTAAATTCATAATTGAAATTTCTGCCCGCTGGGAATCGAACCCAAGACCATCCAAACGGCAGACCGCATGTTTACCACGGCGCCATTCGGGTCGTCATTTAAAACATAAGGTGGCTACATTAATGCTTCAAAACAGATTTCTTAAAAATAACCATGCTCAGATTTTACTGTAAAGCATAATACATATACTTACATACAGTCAAAATACATGCACGGTCTCATTGACACTATTAGTATTTTTTATCAGATTTTTATGGCATTTATTTCAGCCGTAAGTGAACCGCCGACGTGTATGGGCCATGTCGTAGTAAGCGCACTCAGGGACGGGATTAAAGCATCTAGACACAACAGTGGGTACTCTACAGACGAGTTTCTCAACGTTGGTAAGTTTTTAAAATTGTATTTTGGTGCTATTCTTTCTCAAAAAGCTTCAAGTAAAATATTCAAATTCAAATACTTTCTTTGGGTATCACCTTTACTTCCCGTATGGCTTTCTACGTATTAAATAAACAGAGCAGACCTGATTTATGTAGTTTCGAACCGTCCTAAGAGATCTACTGTGTTTTTATTAAAATACTAATACTTAACACTACCATCAGTGACTCTATCGCCGTCTTAGAGCGATTCATCAACAAAATCATTTTAATTGACATCTGGCAAGCATATAACGGCGTATAATACAGAGAGGTAAAGATATACATATATCTGGTGAGACTGTACTGATATTATAGGCGTTTAAACTGCGAAAAACAAGATTTGATTTCGAAAACAAAAAGAGATTTGAATGTGACAAGCCAAATCTGTTCAGCAGTTTTTGCGTGTAGACAGTCAAGATTAGAAAAAAACAATCTTCAGAAACTTCTAAAAGTGTACAAATGGCTTATTATTACAATTTTATAACAGTATGGATATCTGTTGAGAATATTTTAATGTTAACAGCAAGCAAAACCATTTGCCACCTAGCAAATGGGAAACGAAACGAAAATGGGTAACAACAAACACTCATTAGATACAAAGATATTATTATTTTTTAAATATAAAATTTGTCACTCTATATTACTTTTATTTTTATTATTTATTTGTTTCATAATAACGTGTTTGAACGGTTAAAATTTCTTGTAGGCTTTGCACGTGCCAATTTTCTTTGTCAGTTTCTGCATGTTTGAACTCAAGAATAGGTAGGTAGGTACTTACTCGTATAAATAAAATTGAGGATATTATACCATTCCTTTCAAAGTCATCTGATATATATTCACAGATATAAACTGAGACTTTGAAAAAAATACGATTTAAAATTCTTTTGTCTGTATGTTTATCCTCTGCTCTTGGAAACCGCAGAATCATTTTTAACTGAATTTTCGAAGAAAGAAATTATCCAAGCAGTGTTCGGAAAGTATTAAATGGGGAATAAAAGCTTGTATAGAATACAATATGTTTGTTATTCATTGTCGCATAAATGCCTGAAAAGATTGAAATGTTTTTGGCACACACGTGGATCACACCCTGTATTAACATTTAGGTTATTTTTTATCCGGCAAAAAAGATTTTCCATGAAATGTCTCTCTAGTTTACCTAACGCTTTTTAGGTCTAAATACATAGAGATGAAAACGTAAGCATAGTAGATAGAATTAGTTGTTAGTTATAATATGTGTTAATTAAACTTCATTAAATGTCGTTGTAGTCTACATTTTAATAGTTTTGAGTTACAAAACCGGTTTAATATTTTAAATCATTCTGTTAGATAGCAACCTGTTAAAAACCACATAACCACTTAAATAACTCAATCCATTATATTTTCTCTTTATTACACAGATTTCCTTATACAAATGAAGACTATTTCCGCAGGAAACATTCTAAAATTTTATATACATGAGACCTTGATAAAGGACGTGTTTAAGGGTGTTTATTGTATGGAAATATTTTATGTATTTCTCACCCGCAGGCGTTCCAGTTACGAACGAGAACGTCGTGAGAGCAGCCGACGTCAGGATTGATGAATATTTACTGTATTAATTTCGCTGTCAATTTCGCATCTCGACTGAAATGTTTGGAAGCTTTTCGCGTCACTTTCGATATCTGTAATTTAGAAGGAATTGAGTGAAATAAAGATAAAAATAAAAGAAATGTAATGGTAGGTATGTACCTTCATCGTGATTTTTATTTGTTCGGCATCTTGATGTATTGTTTTCACTCGATCGGAATAACGTTTGCGTGTAAGCCGAGAGGATTCACGGTGTCGCTCGTAAATCCATTGCTTGTACTTGGCTTTATTTGATTACGGCAGGCCGGCGTGGCGCAGTTTATTGCTTTACTTGAGTAACTTTGCTGGTTTTACTATCATATTATTTTCCTTAAAGAAAATGTATCCCTTCGTGGTGACGATATTTCAAAGCATTGAAGGGTGTGAAAGTTTTTACTGTAATATTTATGTAATAAAACATAATTCAACAATGTTTATGTAGAATTTTATGAAAAAAATACCACCTAACTATAACGGTGAACGAAAACATCCTGAGAGTGTTACTAAATGTGCTCCATTGCATGTGAAGTTTGCCAATACGCACTTTTCTGGCGTTATGGATTTTGGCCTAAATCCTCTCATCACTGATAAAATTCCCCTAATAAGGCAATGGAAGACCGGGAGCTTTGTACCACGTTAGGAGCCCTATACCTCCCTACGTGCTGGCCGCCGAGGGATTGTAAGTATATAGAAATCTCACATAAATCGAAATCTTCACCAAAAATTCGTGGGTACGATGAACGAAAACGAAAAAAAATAAGAAAATTGCTAGATTATGAATAATCTCATATAAAGATTATAAATTATGAAAATAAAAAAGCAACAAATATGATATTTTTTTAGCAAATGTAAGCGAGTGAAGGAAAATTTTTTATTTAGTCCTAATCAAATACCGCTACGACGTCCGTCAATTAAATTTCGACTTCTAATTATATATTCACCAATTCCTGAACTTAAAGGACGGGTTTATTTTCTTATTTGTAACAAAATATATTCAAGTTTTGTGTGTGTGTGTGTGTAGGT
>DWKW01000456.1:0-16771 GCA_018250115.1 Doberes anticus | reverse complement strand
CTGACACGCACCCTCTGCACAAATGACGATGCTCGCATTCGTATTATTGCTTGGAAGCAAGGAATGCGAGCCTCAGCCTCATTAATAATGCCTGAAAAGTATCCAGTTAAGTGTAGTTTAATAAACGAAAAGTTAATAACAATACGACTGAACTCGACTGATTCTTAATCTAGTTTAAGCCTAAATTATAATCTTTAAATGTAATTTTATTTTTTTAATTTGTTTATTTACATCTTCTTTCATCGGAACAGACCACTTACCTACTTAAGACAGGTACCTACAGCAATTATGTAACTGAGCCTTTTGGTATCGCTAAAGTGCTTAATATTCCACAGATATTTCTTCCATAAGAAATTGAGATAAATGAGGGAAAATTCCGCGCAAGTTCGTTTACGTGGCACATTCAATACCGAGGCATGTGGCTTACGGTGCTATATTAAGCTACCACTTCCGTTGCAGTGGCGTTCTCAGAAAAGGTTCATTACTATTCTTTGTGCAATACATTCAATATCTTGTAGATCTCGTATTGTCAAACCAATATAAGACGGCGGACGCTATACTATAGTTACTTTAAGTGGAAAAGGCAAAGAAAAGGTTAAATAGCAGAACCGTCATCAAGCCATTACTGTCCAACTGGCGAGCACTGGTCTCCTCTCAGAGATTAAAGACCTCAGGCGATAGTTCACCGCTGGCCAAGTGCGGTTTGACGGACTTCACGGACGGACCTTTGAGAAAATTATAGAGAACTCTCAGATCCGCGGGTTACTTCACGGTTTTCTTTCACCGCTATGGAAATTATTTTGTAATACTCACATCATTTCTAAAAATTAAAGGTACGCTTCTTATTTTAGGTTAAACTCCGACCGGTTTCCACCAGAACAAGATCGAGATTCTTAGCCATCCTTATCCTTATAGTTAAGAATCTCTTTTTACTAGGCTATCACTACTTTATAATGAAGCTATCTCTGCTTTTACACTAGGCTATCACTGCTTTTTGTGTGATAGAACAATTACCAATTTAAAAAATTGTTAGTCTACAGAAGACCCACAATGTCTACGCGACAGCATTCAGTTTTATAAAAAAGGCTTTTAGAAAAAAAAATGTGTTCATGCAGATTTCTAACCAGATATCAAACTATTTGCTAGTTAATAATAAGTAGGTAAATCGTATAATCACTTATCTACGCGTGATTTCTATTAGCGCTAACAATTTTCCAAGGCTGTCGTTCTGATTACATACAAATATTACTGCAATGTAACTTGCCCCATTTATCATATTGTCTTCGTTTTGTTGTTTTACTGTTACGAAGTAATTACATACAAACTGATTTGTAGAATTATGGAAAGTAAATTTTAATAATGTTATATGTAAGACAACAACGAGATTTTACACAAAAATTTTGCGCAATGATAGTTTCATTTACGCATAGATTTGTGTATGTGACATTTCTTTAAACAGATATCAATAAATTAGTAAATTATTGATAGCAAATTATAGTCTTTGTGGCAGAATACTTTAGGATTGGGAACAAAAGAACAAGAGTTGAACAAGTAAGTAAGTACACAGTAAGTCTTTACAAGGAATGAACATTTTTTTATCTTTACATTTAGACAGACATTATGGAGGTAGCCTGGACATAAAACATTTTTCCTTTGTCTGTTCGCCGATCGCGATCTCTTTAATGGGACTTTTGCAGTTTAAACGCAAATAGTTAGACCCAAATACTTCTATAAATTTGCACATGATCGGTAGAGATGAACCTAGCATACCTACCTACAGCTTGATCTCTATATACAATTACATCTCCGGGTGGTCAATTAAAATGAGCATTTGCTTTTTCACTCTATCCTGCGACGAGCTTGCGGTCAGAAGTCTATTAACGATTGAAATTATTTGGTTCATTTTATACATGTTTGAATACTACTGAACATGTAATACAAAATAAAGGATGCTTAAATAAACATGTTTGCCTGAACGTTCAACTCATCTATACATTTCAATTAGAGCGTCAAAGGATAAACCGCTGAAATCAAATCAGATGAAATGAAAGCTTCATTTTAAGCGCTGAATTCTCTACTGTTGACAGAGTTCCGAGCGCTATATTTAATATTACAGGGCCGCGTACATAGCGGGTTATGTACCGGGGAAAATCAATACTAGACAACTTGTTGCAAACGCGGTTACATAAA
Source organism: Doberes anticus (assembly GCA_018250115.1). Taxonomy (NCBI): domain Eukaryota; kingdom Metazoa; phylum Arthropoda; class Insecta; order Lepidoptera; family Hesperiidae; genus Doberes; species Doberes anticus. Next base: position 14,581 of record DWKW01000456.1, on the reverse strand, counting down.
AGAGGACACCACTACATACGCCGATGTCGGTGTAGTTTTAACTTTATTCCGCTATCATCTATCTCTTTTTGGACGTGTACGATTTATAACGTTTACCCGAGGGTGTGTGTGTGCAAATGTATTTGTTCGGCCGTTCGTATATGAGTTGAATGTAGAAGCGATACAGTGTTATGAATAAATTCACCAACTTATATGCACAAAACGAAGTCCAGTCCGCAAAGTCGTTTATAGTATCAAATGTTCTTGTTATTCGGTGGAAAAATAATCATAGGTAGGTATATTAGTCATAACACAAATCTACAAAACCATTTCGGGCCTGACAAGAACTGGCAATTAGCAAAGGATTTCTTGAGAATACCACAGTGAAATAAAATGTAAGTTTGTTTTTATCGTATACCAATTTTCACGTTTTCCAAATAACAAACTTAATAATTCCAGCGCGTACTAACCAAAAATATTGTAGATACTGTATCATATTTGTATTTCATAGTGTGCTATCTGCAGTACCTATAGTACTTTTATGTGTGTCATTTTATGTGTTTGGTGGAGGTGGTGATGGTATTTTAGATTTTTTTTTAATTTTTCTAGATGTATAGTTATGATAACAAAACAAATTTAACTACAGCCATAACTTAGTTTAAAACTAAAATTTTAATCTGAATTAACTAAACATACTAACTCAAACGTAAGCAAACTTCATAATGACTTTGCTTTTTTAATTCTATTAACTTCTGTTAACTTTCACTTCAAATACAAATGTACAATCTCTTAAATAAACCACAAAATTCATCAATAACATTTTCGTTTTTCAGTCTCTTGGCAACAACGAATTTGACGACGACCGAAAGCTATCCCCGCTCTTGGAAAATTTAGATACTCCTGTTTTGGCGTGTAACATAATCGTACATAATCAAGATGATGAGCAGAAAATTAAGAAATCTGTAGTAAGAAATGTGGGAGGGGTACAAATTGGATTAGTGGGCTTTCTTGCTCCTGAGGCTCAAGTCCCAATTAGTGCAGGTGACATTGAATATATAGATGAAATAGTAGCATTAAAGGAAGAAGTAGCCAAACTGCAAGCACAAAAAATCAAAATAATCATAGCATTAGGGTACACGGACATCATGAAAGCTATTGACATAGCAACTGAAGTAGACGGCATTAACTTGGTGTTAACTGGTTATAACAATTCTTACTTCTGGAATGGTACTAATGCAGAAAGAAATTCTGAATATAATACAAAATATCAAATTATCGTCACTCAAAGTTCTGGAAAACATGTACCTGTTATCGAGTCATATGCTTATAATAAATATTTAGGCAAAGTTGTCTTAAAATTTGACCCAAATGGAGAAGTAATTGATTATCAAATCAATCCCGTACTTCTTGACAATTCAATTTCGCAAGATCCAGAAACATCGGCAATAGTAAACAAATTAAAACATGACATGACGGTTACGTCGGATACAATGCTAGGAAACACAGCTGTTGTACTTGATGGGGAATCTTGTAGATTAGAAGAATGTAATTTGGGTAATATGGTAGCAGACTCAATCATATATTATTACGCAGTCAGGTATCAAGGAGAACGCTGGACTAACGCCGCAGTTGCAATAATTCATGGGGGTGCGTTTGCAGATTCGATTGCACCCCCCAATCGACCAGCTGGAGTCACTGCAAACGACTTACGAAGAGCCTTACCATCACAATATAATGTTGTTGCTGTTACTATGACTGGAACTATATTAAAACAAATCCTTGAGCACTCTGTAGCTGACTACAGGTGGAATAATCCTTCAGGCCAGTTTCTTCAGTTTTCAGGTATTCGGGTAGTTTACGATTTAGCTAAAGATTCTGGTTCAAGAATTGTGAGTGTGATGGTGCGTTGTTGGGATTGTTTCGTCCCAGAATTCTTCTCTATAGATGATTTGAGAGAATACAGGATTTTGATGCCGGCTCCTTTAGCAAATGGTCATTTTGGATATTCAATGCTAGAAGGATTACCACGAGAAAATCTGGACTATGATGAAGTAACTTGTACATCGGAATTTATTATACTTCGTAGTCCTGTATATCCAGAAGTAGCTGGTCGTGTCATTTTATTAAATACTGATTCTGTTCCAGGCTCCGCGTCTAAACTACATGCTACAGTTTTATTATTCACCATAATGGCAGTATATTCCGTATAATTATAATAAACGTCTTAAGACGTCTTATTTTAAATACTTATTAAACTTAATAGTTGTGCTAACATTTCATATCAATTATTTAATTAACGTTGTTTCATGCGTGTTTACTGTGTAATTTTATATATTTAGTACGTACGTAATATAACAAAATAAATAAACAATTTAATCGTATTTGTTACTTTTTCTTTCGCTTCTTAACAAATGTATCTTATAGGATTTGAAATGAGTTTTGAAAATTATTAAGTTGATTTTTTTTGATAATAAAGAGTAAGTACCCCTTGCATAGTAGAAAATATTTTCTTTCCCAATGTATATTTAAATAAAAAATTCTTCAATTTAATTACAATTTTAACAGTAACATAGTATTGATATGTTGATATCTTGCACGTCGCATATCTTGTACGTCGTACATCCGTACGTACGTACGTCGTATGATTTTTATTTTTTCTACTCTTCTTTCGTACTGCACTTACTTTTTGATGTTTGATTTTGACGACTGCAACCTTTTGATATCTGCATGATGAGTGTTATTATAAGCCTTATTTAGCGCCAAGTTAATTATGTATATATTTGTTTCAGTCACTGGGAAATCACGAGTTCGATAATGGGGTCTCAGGTTTAACACCATTCATCGAAAGTCTGAGCTGCCCTGTCCTTGCTGCAAACCTAATACTTAATAAGGAACCGATTTTACAAGTCGAACATAATTTAATGAAATCTGTAGTGTTTGACATAAATGGCACTAAAATAGGCATAATAGGTTATTTAACACCCGAAACAAAAGTATTAGCAATAAAAAATGACGTTGAATATATAGAAGAGGTAGTTGCAATACGAGAAGAAGCGCTGAAGCTTAAAAAGGAGGGAATAAAAATATTAATTGCTCTCGGCCATTCTGGTTTCGAAAAAGATTTAGAAATAGCAAAGGAAGTTGAAGATATAGACCTCGTTATTGGTGGTCACACGAACACGTTTCTATGGAATGGCACCAGTCCAGATATTGAAATTCCAATGGGTTCATATCCTGCAATAGTTAAACAAGAAACTGGCAGGATTGCACTTGCAGTGCAAGCTTATGCCTACACTAAATACTTAGGAAAGCTAAATGTCGTCTTTGATTTGGAAGGCGAAATTATTAATTTTGGTGGCAATCCCATACTTTTAGATAACACTGTCCTACAAGATTCTGATGTTGTAACTATTGTAAAACGTTATCGGGAAAATGTTCTAAAGATATCAGAGGTAGTCGTAGGAAATACTTCTGTATTTTTAGATGGACAGTCATGTCGTTTAAGAGAATGCAATTTAGGAAACTTGATAACAGATGCAGTGGTAAATAAGTATGCGTCCGAATATATAGGCAATGGCTGGACAGACACACCAATTGCTGTTATTCAAGGTGGAGGTATCCGAGCTTCAGTAAAGCACATATACTCACCTGCTGAGATAACAAAAGGTGACTTAATTACAGTCATGCCCTTTGATGGACGTCTTGTAAAGATTACATTAAATGGATCTATTATGTGGGAAATGTTTGAGCATTCTGTAGCTCATTATAGCATGACAAGTCCACCTGGTCAATTCTTACAAGTATCTGGAGTAAAAGTTGAATATGATTTTAACGAACCGCCCTGGCAAAGAGTTGTAAAAGTAAACATACTCTGTGGAAAGTGTGAAATTCCAGTTTTTGTCCCTATTAATAAAACTGCAGACTACAAGATACTTGCTACTAGTTTTTTATCGACGGGAGGAGATGGTTACTCAATGTTTAAAGGTTTAACCACAGAAAATTTGAACTATAACGAACTGGACTCAACCATAGAATACATCAAAAAATTAAGCCCAATTCATCCGGGGATTGAAAACCGTATAGTTATTCACAATATTGATAAGTTAGAGAATTTTGCAATTATAACAAATCTATCGGCTATGTGTATAGCATTTTCAATACTAATATATAGTTTCTTCGGATGAGGAAGTAGAAAAATGCTTCTTATAACACTCGTATTAGATCACATTAACCCGTTACCATGCATGCAAGCTACATAAATCGTATGTGATGCATATTTACGTACCCTTATTTGTGTAAGGATATTCTATTTCAAGTTGAATTGTCTAAGTTAATTAAATTCGACTACTGAAGTTTTATCTAAACATAAAATACGAGTGCTACCACATCATGCGCATAATTCTAGATAATGTTTGTGATCACAAACAAGATTTTAACCTAATGGATAGTAGGTACCGATAGCTATTTGATAGGCGTTATGTTTGTCCGGCATGCATATATGTATGTAGATTCAAGGTCTATTAAAAGTCTACCTTGTAACTGGTAGCATTTTTTTCTTTTTTTTAAAGTTATTTAACCGACAAGGAATAGTTACCAATAAAAGGTAATCCTGGACTTAAATTTTTATCATTTCCTGCTGTCTTGCCATTACAACTAGCTACACAGTATCGCCTTCTTATACGATCAGGCTCCTGCTCCTTCTAGGTCTTATCGCTGGTAGGACTGCTCCCTTTCGAACGACATTTAGGACGGCAAAGGTACGCCACCTTTCATGGCACGTAGAAGTGAATCTTATGGTACTCCGTACGCAAAATGAAATTTGTAATACGCAGAATAACTATGCAATATCTGTCAATGAGAACTGTTAGCTACCAATGAGCAATTAAATGAATTGAAGTATGGAGGACGTGAAAGACACTTCTATGACTCGAGATCTGTTTCACAAACGATTCCCGTGTTGCATAGACTCCACCTTATTCTAAGCTAATTTGGCTTCCTCAAGATAGACCTACGTATACTTATATAAATATCATGTATTCATATTACACCTATCAGACGGATGGGATCTGGTTGTAGGTGTTACGTTTCCTTAGGCTTCAGAACAAGTCCTATTTTGGACGAATCTCTTGTAGTTCAGCCTAGAGACTCTTGTTTAACATACAGTTACTTGCCGTTTGTATAGAACATGGAATGAATTTCCATTTGTAATGTTTGTTGAGGATGCGGAACCTGGAACCGGTCGCTAGAATAACATTATGTTCAACGTGAACAATGAACATAGAAAATCGTTTTTTTATAATCGAACACCCTTTTTTGTATTTATAACACAATGAAGGGAATAAAACTTACATCAGCCATTTGGTATTGTGCAATAGTTGTGTACGATAGAACATGTTGTTACTAAGGCTTGTAAAATAAAGTAAACATTTACCACGATTTACTATGCGAAACGCTGTAATCCATTAATGTTTATCATGTTATTATTCTGTCGAATTTCAAATAGTGACGATACTAGCATATCAATACTTTTATCTGTAGATAGATTACGAACAAATGTATCCATATGTTATTCCGTTAAAAATGTGACATTTTGGTGCTAAATACCTAAGTACCGTAAAGGTTCTAAGTACCGTAGCGTAAATACCGAAACAAATTCGTAATAAATCGAATCTTAGTAAAAAGAAAAATAATCGTTTATATTTATTTAGGAGACATAATTTATTGTTATAGGTAGATGTTAATATTGTTATATACTATATTCAATGTTTTTGTTTTAGAATGTACATTTTAATGAATTTTGAATAAATAAAAATATGTAAATATTTTTTTCTCAATTGATGGTCGTTATCGAAGTTATTGGTATTACAATTGTAATATAAAGATAATTAGATAACCTATCTTCATTATGAACTTAAGCGGCAATTAAAATAGAAATAAAATGAAATGTATGTGTGTAATGAAATTTGACATCTTTTATTACTTAAATCTACGTGCCATATTGGATGACAAGAAATAAACTACTTAAGTAGGTACTATATATTGATTTAATAGGTAGGTACTTACTGAAGTGCCTATTAAAAATTATTCATTAACTTTTGTATAACAATCGGCAGGATATTTTTATAATTAACATTCATTTAATAATTATCAATCACAATAAAGCACATCATGACTGGCATACAGAACAGTAGACAATACTAATATAATATAACACTGGCAATGCACGAATTAGCAATAAAACATGCACTTACTTGATTCATATTTAGCTCACACTTTACTTATTTATCCTACTGACTAGGACGTAACAAGCTAGCGTAGCATTTCACAGCCACATCTTGGTTTCATATATTGGTTACTTAGATCCTTCAAAATAACACGGTGATTGTTGTTCTTCTGTGACGATTAATATACTTACCATCTTTTTTGTTTCAGTCTCTCGGAAATCATGAGTTTGACAACGGAGTCAGCGGAGTAACACCGTTTATAGAACATCTCACTTGTCCCGTTCTAGCGGCTAACCTCGTTCTAAACAAAGTTCCCGAGTTAGAAATCGAAACGAACCTTCGAAAATCTATTATCTTTAACATATCAGGCACTAAGGTTGGTGTTATTGGATATTTAACACCCGATACCAAAACACTGGCTGTTAAAAATGATGTAGAGTACATAAAGGAAATAGATGCCTTGAAAGAAGAAGTGGCTAATTTAAGAAACCAAAGCGTTAATATCATAATCGCATTAGGTCATTCCGGTTTTATAAGAGATTTGGAGATAGCAAAGGAAGTTGATGGATTGGATCTAGTTATTGGCGGTCATTCCAACACTTTCTTATGGAATGGCACTAGCCCAGACGTAGAAGTAGTCCAGGGCTCGTATCCGACATATGTTACCCAGCGCTCTGGAAGACAAGTTCCCGTTGTACAAGCTTATGCTTACACAAAGTACCTCGGAAAATTAAATATGCTATTCGACTCTGAAGGTGAAATTATTCGAATTGAAGGTGTTCCTATACTCTTAGATAAAACAATACACCAAGATCCTGACGTCTTAAAAATTGTTGACCGTTATCGTAACCAAGTACTAAATATCACAGAAGAAGTAGTGGGAAATACGTCGGTTGTTTTAGACGGACTTAACTGTCAGTTCAAAGAATGCAATCTAGGTAACTTAATTACGGACGCAATGGTTTACCGGTATGCAATGGAATATAACGGAGCTCAATGGACAGACGCCCCTATTGCTGTAATCCAAGGGGGTGGCATTAGATCATCCATAGCACATGCACAAATGCCGGCATCCATAAACAGAGGAGATTTAATAGGAGTTATGCCATTCGCAGGAAATCTAGTAATAATTAAAATGAATGGCAGCATTTTAATTAAAATGTTGGAGCATGCTGTTGCAAATTACAATCTTTTAGATTACCCAGGCGAATTTTTGCAAGTTTCTGGATTAAAAGTAGTGTATGATTTAAGAAGACCACGGGGATCGAGAGTTGCGAAAGTTAAAGCGAGATGTTGGAACTGTTCCATACCAGAGTACAGCGAAGTTAAAAAAGAAGAATTTTATAATGTTATAACTATAAGTTTCTTATCCAATGGCGGCGATGGCTACTCGATGTTCAAAGGTTTGCCAACAAGTGTGTTAGAATACAATGAACTTTCCTGTACTCAGCATTACATCAAACAACACAGTCCTGTGTTTCCTGAAGTAGAAGGCAGAGTAATTTTAATTGATGATAATAGCAAAGATTCATCAACTAAGAATTTGACACCATCATTGTTTTTGTCGATAATATCACTTATTAGTTTAAGTATATCTTAGGTGGCCTACATTTAGCAATATATTATTTGCTTTGTGTAATACGAGTTTAAGCTATTTATAACTTTATTATTTAACTATAACCATATTTTATAAGAAAAAAAAAAGACAATCGAATAAACTTGATCTTCACTCTACAAGTTGTTTTTTTTTTAATAATAAGATAGCAGTGATAGTCCCGTCATTAACTCTCGGCCACTGGGTCGGGGGAAGTAATGTGCGTGTTATAAATTAATAATCACTCGTTTTAACCTTAAAACGTTATGAGGAAATCTGAAACCTGAGAATTCTCCATAATAATCTCAAAGGCATCTGAAGCCCGCCAATCCGTTATTGATCAGTATGTATAACGGGATTGAAAAAAAATGTTACAAATTATTTCAAATAATGATCAATCATACAATTCGCGTTACAACAAGAGGCATTATCTTAATATTAACAATTAGGATAATGCAATGCATACTTTAGAGATAAAAAATTTGCTGCTTCCAGAAACACCAAATCAATTCTCGTACTTCAATCAGTTTTGATATATCGGTACTCTACATCGAAATAACAAAATTAAGTGAGAGGCAACGTGTGCAAACTAAATTGCATGCCTGAATAATTAGTTTATAGGAATAGGTGCATAAACTTATATCGAAGGCTTGACTGAGCTTGAGTCTTGCCGCCGCTGTATGTGCCGTAATAAATATTTACATATACTTTTTTTTTACAGTCCCTTGGAAATCATGAACTTGACGAAGGCGTCGATGGACTCATACCATTTATTAGAAACCTGACAACACCAGTTTTAGCGACAAACTTAATTTTAAAGAAAGTCCCAATGATACAAAATGAACCTAATTTCCATAATTCAGTCATCTTGTCTAAAAGGGGCAAGAAAATTGGTATTATAGGATATTTGACGCCAGAAACCAAATATCTTGCCCCAAGCAACGATATAGAATATGAAGATGAAGTAATAGCTATAAGAAGAGAAGTTTTCAAACTAAAAAATAAGGGAGTGAACATTATCATAGCACTCGGACATTCTGGTTTCCTAAAAGATTTGGAAATAGCCAAAGAAGTTGACGAAATAGATTTAGTAATTGGTGGCCACACAAACACGTTCTTACGGAACGGTAACAAAACAGATGAAATACCAGAAATCCCTCAAGGCCCGTACCCTACAGTAGTCATGCAAGCATCTGGCAGACTTGTGCCTGTAGTCCAAGCTTATGCCTATACGAAATACTTAGGTAAACTGCATTTAATATTTGACGATAAGGGCGAAATAATAAAATACGAGGGAAATAATATATTATTAGATCATGATATTCCTAGAGATCCAGAAGTTTTACAAATAATAGATAAGTATAGCTCTAATATCGACCGAGTAAACAACGAAGTCGTCGGAAGTTCGACAGTGTTTTTGGATGGAGAGCAGTGTCGCTTACGAGAATGTAACTTAGGTAGCTTTATTAGCGAAGCGATAGTCGCCTACACAAAGCAACATTTCTCTAATGAATATCCAAATGCGAACATTGCATTAATACAAGGGGGCAGAATAAGAACATCCCTAAACAGACCTAATAAACCATTTGAATTGACAAGAGGAGATTGGATGACCGTCATTCCATTTACGGACACATTAAGTATAGTGACTATGAATGGGACAATACTATTGCAGGCACTTGAGCATTCCGTGGAATCGTGGAGGATAATTGATGCACCGGGTCAATTTTTACAATTTTCTGGTATGAAAGTAATTTACGATCTAGCGAAATCTCCAGGATCGAGAGTTGAAAAAGCCATGGCGATTTGTTCTTCATGTGCTGAACTCACAGATGTTCGCGATGAGTATGAATATACATTAATAATGCCAGGGTTTCTTGCAAACAACGGTGATGGGTACACTATGTTCGAGGGTCTACCTAAATACGTTTTACCATACAACGAAATCACATGTATTTTAGACTACTTATCTAAACGTAGCCCTATCAATCCTATAGAAGATGGTCGCATTGTACTTCTGAATGAGGACAAAATTGAGATGATCCCGGATTCAATAAAGAGAAATGTTAATATCAGTGTGAACAGGTTATTACCATCAAGTAGTATTTCCACTCGTTTCAATGAAATACTATTATACTTTTCATTGTTAAATTTATTGCTTTTATAATCCTGTATATTCTTAGAATATTTCAAATTAGTTAATTGTTGCATTCCTAGTCATGTATGAAAACAGTTCGTTTTTTTATTTTATCATGACAATTTTCTATGGACTAAGGCAATGTTTTTTTAACACGCTTTTATTAGTTGTTACAATAAAACAAAAACATATATTACTTCGATTTATTTTTATAAATACTATATAAGATCCATAATTCTAAATAACAAAGTTGAATTAGCCTCGCTACGTTATAAAATAGTAAAATCACTAAAGCCTAGAATAGAAATAGAAAAAGCATTTTCATTGAATAGACCTTACATCATTATTTCTTAAATAATAATACATGACTATTATAAACGTGATTAAATGTGATTAAGTATTGAAATATGCATAGTACAAGAACGCGAAGAACAAAAATAAAATGTACGTACAGTTTGACCCAAAAGTTAAACTTACCTAAGATCAGTGCCGTTACCTAGACCAATTTTATGAGCGCGGGTAAATCCTGCGATTAATAGGTCGTTGCTTGATCGTATTCGTTCGTGCACGACCGATGTCCGTCTGTTAAACGAGAACGGATATCGTTCTGTGGACAGAAAAAACTACTGTTTTTTCCAATTTTTGGTCCATTTTATTTACCCTTAATGAGGGCAAGTAGCTACCCTGTGGGTAATGTCACGAACACATGGAGTATTTTTAAGTAGTACATTTGATTTTTTAAGTACGGGTTTCTTAAATAAATAAAATTACGTACAAGTAAATCACGTATCATACGATTTTTGAATCGTACAGAAATATCCCGGTCAAAAATTTTAACGTTTCACTCATAGCCTCACAGTAGGATTCCCTGTGTCGTGGATGCCACGGACACACAAAAACAAGCACATAAACGCCACAAACGCCAAACCAGGTACAGAAATCTGAATTCATCTTTCAAATTTCTGCCCCACTGGGAATCGAACCCAGGACCCTCCGAACCGCAGACCGCATTTTCATCACAGTGTCATAAAAATAAGCTAAGAAATCGAAACAGCTAAAAAGAAGCAGCTATTTCAAATATATTATATACATATATAGATTAGAGATTCATGCAACGCACACTATGTTGCATCGATTGTTGTCTTTTTCTTGTATCATCATATTTGTATCGTCTTACGTTTGAGTGGAATATCACCTGCCTATATCTATTAGATGTATGAGATTGGTTAAATTGTATTAATATTCTACTCTAGCACCCCATTTAATTATTTCAGAATGTCCATAGGGTACTACACCTTGGAATATTGCTAAGCATTGTTTCAATGCTTCCTGACAGTCTGAAAGTTCCATACAAGGAGCATAAGGTTCCATATCTTCACAAAGCCTGCATAAACTAGCATATATCTTTACAGCTACATCCTTGTCCCCTTTTTGTAAGCTATCAATTGCACTTGTAGATAATACTTCGTCCTTCTGCTGTGTTACTGTGACAGGAATTTCTTTGGATGGCCTCATGTTCAAGTACAAAGGCCAGTCATTAACACAAGCCTCACAAACACAATTAAACTTGTATTGAAACTTCAGAGAGTACTGTCTGGCACTGCATTCTTGCAAAGCGTGATGAGGTCTGCAATGAAAAATACAATATTATGCACACCAAATGTAACATAGCAAAACAATACAAAAGTGTGTATTTACAAAACTGCCAATTTCTACCAGTTGACCTTCAGGCAATTCTGATTTTAAATGATATGACCAAAGAAACAAAATAAATAAATATTATAATATGGTGTTTGTTTCCAAGCACATCACTTGAGAACAGCTGGACTGATTTTTTAACTTTTTGTAATGTTGTTATAGTCCAAATGAGGTTTTTGATACTCAAAATGCTTTTTAACTAGATTTTTGTATGAACTCAAGACCATAACTCACGCTTCAAACAATGGATATGCATGATTTTTGTTTTCTTTTGTTTGTTATGGCCCTACAAACATTTCTTTGTATTAAACACTAAATAATACTTGTGACTTCGTAGGTGAGTGTTTATGATTAAATAATATACAAAGTTCTTAGACACAACACAAACTCTAACATAGACAACTACTAAACTACCAATAATTGATTAATAATAATAATAATATGTACCAAAACAATTAGTAAAAACATTACCCTCATAAATTTTCTGTATCCACCATTTACCATTTCCACTGACCTTACTTAGTAATCTAAAAGTTGTCTTACTGAGCTGGTACAGTTCACAGTGCACCAATACAATAACAAACTACCCCCCTTCATGAAATGTCTTCTTTATTTATATGTATATTATTTATGATAACATATGTTTGGTGGTCTGCTACATGTATACAAACAACACAGATTGAGCCACTTTGAAACTAAATAATATGACTTACCCATAGTTGTCAAAAATTTGTTGCCCCTTTTTAATTGGTCTCAGAGCAAAAAGCTTCATTCTTCCAGATCCCAATTCAGAGAACCTCACAACATTAGGAGCACAAGAATGGTTTAATAAGCTATGAAAAGCATAAGGGGCACTTGCAACGCTGATCTCATCTACAAAGTGGCCTTCTTTATTTTGTATATTAGAGCTTATCCCATGCATGTTTGTGGGACTAGTCATTATGTGTAGTAAGAGCGTGCCAGCTACGCAACGTTGAATTTTCTCTGCATCTTCTGCACCTACAGCATTTAAAAAATTTGTCCCACCTTTCAGGTACTTCAGAAACATAGCTGCTGTTGCTGACTTTTGAAATATGTCAGATATTGATCGTTTATTTATGTTGGATTCCAGTGTGTGTATGGATGCATAATATTTGGAGTCATAGATCCATTTATTATTAAAGTTAATATGGCCTTGAAATTCTGTATTCACGTTCGCTTCAGCTTTACTGATTGTTTGAAACAAACTGTCCCAACTAGGGTGATCATTGCGAGCCTTTATAACAGTTCTAAGTGCAAGTAACTCCAATTTTGTAAAGTTCATCTCGATTAAAGATGCCATCAGAGGACACTCCACTGAATGATAATCTTTCCATGCACTTTGTTTGCATTGTTCACTACAGTAGTAAGCAAAACAGCAAACGTCACAAGGTAATAAATTGAGGCTTCTGTTTAGACAATAATTGCAACAAAATAGAATCTGTTGTTTCAATACTAGAATGAAGTATGGATTCTCTTCTACCAATACTTCTCCAACTTGTATATCTTCCTTTGCAACAACATGTCGTCCCATATATTGGTCAGATACAACTTGAAGCTTTGCACTGGCACTTGGATACCTGGGATCTCTTGAACCTTTTAACATCAATAAATTGAATAGTTCAGTATTTTTTACTTCCTTTGTAGATTTTTTTTTTGCAAGTATAAATTCATTGCACTTCTCTTTGCGTTTATTCAATTTTTGTATTATATTGTTCGGAGCTTCCATTGCAAGCACACTTTTAATATCCTTCAGACACTCAGCATATTTCTCAATTGTAAACCAAACAGCAGATCTGTTTGCTAAAGCTAAGCAATAGCTGTCAGATGCTTTAGGAGCATATAGAATTGACAAATTGTAATATTGCCATGCCTCAAAATTCTCATTTTTCTGATAGTGCTTGTTACCAAGGCAACGGTAATATGTAGACACATTTTTACTCTTAGTTACCATTGCTATATTTGGGAAAGCGTTAAGGCTTCCAAGCAGCTCATAGACATATAAAACCCTCTCATAATTACATGACAGTGACATTAATTTCACAGAGACTTCCTTAATTCTACCTAGTTCAGTTAATTTCGCAATAACACCCTCATAACACTGATCAATAGTCATTTTGAGGTTATATAAGTGAATTTAGTGTGTATCTTCAGCAATGTCTCACTTTGCAACTCCCTTTATTGTTGTTAACTTGGGCTGCGAAATGATATACATAATTGATCAGAGATTAAAATCACAAAACATATCACAGGATAAGTCAGAGAGAGGTAAGTAACATCACAATATTAGATGCGAGACTCTTTTAACAACTGGAAGTGAACCGGAGTATGCTCTGATCGTTGATAATTTAAGTTCTTTCTTATACATCAATGGAGTAGAAAACGAGCATGCAGGACATTATAGCCCATGGACATCCACAACCAACCTCATATGGGACCCACGTCCTATAGGAGGTCGCACTTGGATGAGCTGCTACTCGTGAGGTTTAAGTTGTAATGCCATCTGTCCTGTGTATTCTGCCTAATTACACCGTTCAAACCGAAACACAGCAGTGCTCACACAGCTGTTTTGCGTCAGAAATATAAGTAACGGTGGTGACGCCGCATACCAGTCTTCGACGTAATACTTTACCACCATCAGTCATCGTGAGCAGCAAAATACCGGTAAATAAGGCTCCGCGGCAATAATTTTTTAACCACTGAATATTTTTACAGTGCTTACAGATATAGTTACCGTGTTACTACACCGTAAGTTACTGGACGAGCTATTTATACCCCAGCCAGTGGCCACCCACACGATCATCAAGCAACTTCTTCAAGACATTTCCTCCACATCCATTATGAAACTTGATGAGTTCTCCATGAGCAAATTATGGGATTTAATGACTATGATCTATAAGTGGCAGCTATCCGTAACAACAAATCAGAATA
>DWKW01000455.1:0-16785 GCA_018250115.1 Doberes anticus | reverse complement strand
CTCGTAATATAATGTTATATCCAAATAAGGTAATATCTCCAAATGAGACATTATCATTTGCTTCTCATTTATCAATATTATTTATTTTTAGAATAAGTAGTGACACAATAAGTAAACACCTTTTTAATATTAAGAGAATAGCAAACGAGCATGCAGGGCCTGATGTACGTGGTCACTGCAGCCCAAGGACATCCACATCCAATCTAAAATAGAACCAAAACCAACACTGCTCAGTAGCATGCCTAAAAGTTCTCCAAAATGTTCTCAAAGGCAAAAATAAAAAAAACGGTTATTAAACGGTAAAATAAATAAAACGGTACCATTCCTTAATCAAAACATTTAAGAAAAGTGCCGATATCTCGTCCAAATCATCATAAACCTACATAAATACTACAAATGTCTAACAGTCGTAAAAATAGTAAATGTGCAGTTATCCTTATCGATGTTTACTCCTAATAATGTTGTTGTAACTTGTGAGAATTGTAATTACTTTAAGAACATTATGGCCATGACCTCGATAGTAATTTGAACGAGCGAAGGTGAAAGATTCGCAGGTGTGATTGTATATTTAACATGATTATCAACTAAGTATCTAAATTATCTAACTTCAATTGAAAGTCGAAAAGAATGAGTGATAAGAATTTCGACCTCCCGCTCCGGTGAGTTAAGATCGAATCCTAGCACCCTCATTTCTCGTAATTATTATTAAGACTTTTTCCTTAATTATGTGCGTATATGCATATACATATGTATACTTTTGTGCAGGCTATCCAGTGTGGATAAGGAACATTCCACTTCGTCTAACTATAATACAAGAGTAACAACGCATCCACGTAAGACGTACGACTTCGGACCTATTTAAGGTCGGGGTGCGGATTTCCATGGACTGTAACCATCCTGTCAGGTGGCCTGATGCTCGTCTGCTACCTTACAATTAAAAAAAAATGCAATTATTCTGTCAAATCGCACTTCGCCAGCGTGGTGGACTATGGCCTATACTCTCTCATCTCTGAGAGAAAACCCGTGCCCAGCAGTAGGACAATAACGGGTTGATGATGATGATGAATTAATTATCACTCGCTTTAACGATGAAGGAACACATCGTGAGGAAACCTGCGTACCTGAGAGTTCTCCATAACGTTTTAAAAAGCATGTGAAGTCTGCCAATCCGCACTTGGCCAGCGTGGTGGACTACGGCCTAAACTCTCTCATCTCTGAGAGAAGATCCGTGCCCAGCTGTTGGACGATAATGGGTTGATGAAGTTAGTAAAAAAAAAAGATTCAAATAAATCTCCCGTTGAAGAAGAAATGAAAATGTTTATCGGCAACAAAAGCAACTAGCACTAATGACTGCATTGTCATTAATCACACGACGAGAGCATGCCTAAGGGAAAATTTCCTACTCACCGGTCTCAGTCGCAATTTGATTGATCGATATGAACACAGCTCGCAACTCTGCCGTATATACAATCAGTAAAGTGACCGGTTAAGGGGTGACGTAACCCTGTTACAGCATTTTTTTTAAATGTAAATAACGTCTCACACTCTTAGCCCCACAGTGGGATTTCTATCCTGTGTCGTAGGTGCCATTGACACACACAGAAACAAACACACAAACACCCAGACCAAGTACAGAAATCTAAATTCGTCATTAAAATTTCTGCCCTGCTGGGAATCGAACCCAGGACCCTGCGAACGACAGACCGAACATTGTCCACGGCGCCGTACAGGTCGTCGGTGTTACAGCATTGCGACGTATAGAAAACGAGTTACTGATGGTGGTACTCTTATGTCGAAGACTCGACTGCGGCGGCATAACTGCTGCGTCTATTTCTGCTGTAAAGCAGCAGTACGAGAACTGGTGTGTTTCGGTTAGGAAGAACTGGACAGGAGGCATTACAACTTAGTCCTCTGGAGTAGTAACGCAATGTACGTACAATACAGTCGACCCGTATGGCGCCGTGGTTAACGTGCGGTCTACCGTTCGGCGGGTCCTGGGTTCGATTCCCAACGGGGCAGTAATTTGAATTAAGAATTTAGATTTCTGTACCTGGTCTGGGTGTTTTTGTTTCTGTGTGTGTCCATGGCACCCACGACACAGGTTAAATCCTACTGTGGGGCTGTGAGTGTGAGACGCTATTATTATTATTAATCTCAGACAGACCTTCCTACCTAGTTGAGGTTTGATGTTGATATATATCCATAGGCTGCAGTGCCTTCTTAACATCAACTGGCCTGCGTGCTTGTTTGCTATTCTGTTACATAAAAAAAATCTTGAAAAAAATTTTTTAAGCAGAATAAGAACATCGCCGAATGGCTTTCTGACAGAACTTTAGTATCATTTTAAAATCCTAACTTTTTACGTAGTGTAATTTTAAAATTCTTTGACCATACAAAAGGGTGGGTAGTATAAGCCATTGCTGAGTAGCATCGCCTTGAAACGGAGCACTACCCGGGAATCCTGCTTCGTATTTCCGGTAAGCGAAATAGACAGAGAAGCACACTTATGCCTTGGTGCTTGTCTTCACTGGCTGGCCAGATAAACTGCCTAATCTCTCATGTGGCTACGGGCTTTTGGACATCTCCGTGAAAATTGAGTTCATCATTAACCCATATAAATATCAACCCATCATCAACCCATTGTTGTCCGACTCTTGGGATTTCTCTCCATTATTGTCTCATCTCAGAGATGAGAGTGTTTGAGCCATAGTCCACCACGCTGGCCAAGTGCGGATCACATGCTATTGAGAACGTTTTGGAGAACTCCCAGGCTTGCAGGTTTCCATACGATATTTTCCTTCACCGTTTAAGCAAGCGACAATTAATTTCTAATACGCACATGATTTAGAAACAATTATAAATAATCATTTTGAAATTTAGAGGTGCACGCCTGGATTCGAACTCCGACCCACCATAGCTATGCTATCAGTCACCACAAAATTAAGTTAGTCGATAGAAAATTATTTATTGAAGTAACTGATTGAATTATAAAAGAACTTCATTAATAGTATGCAAAGACATTATAACCGACAAAGAAACAGTGACCAAGAAGTGGCTGTTAATTGGATGTGACCTTTATCTAACCGAACTTGGATCATAACTTGTTAAACTTTCATAGAACACTTGAGAGTTTAATAATTGATTCGAACTTTGTATTCGTATTTACTGAAAATATCAGGTTACTGAGAAGAAAATTTTGATGATGTTTAACTAACCTTATATTACGTAGTTGAATGGTAAAGGACTTTATTAGCTGTGAGATGATGTCAGCCTGGAATGGATATATAATACGAATACCGAATGGAATATGGAATGCCGAATATAATTCAAGAACGCCAATGAGCATAGCCAGGAGTCAGGCAAAGGCGTGGAGCGGGAAGGAAGGAAAGGATACCAGAATTAAATTGTTTTCATCGCTTGTACTCGGTTGTATGATGGAAAGGACATAACAGGAACAACGTCTTCAATTACAAATAATATCCGTTCATTTTGTTATTAAACTTATGGCCAAGGTTCGCCTGCGGCGGCACCACCTCAGTTATTTGTACCGTAAAACAACGGTTTGAGCATCACTATATCTACACTAGACAGGAGCCATACTAACTTAGTTCTCAGTAGTACGACAGGTACGACACTTTGATTACGACAATTTGAAGTAGGATGTGTGGAAAAAAAATACTAATTTACACAGTTCTTCGAATAGGTCATTTGAGGTGGGATTCGAACTCGGACGGACATACCGGACGCATCAAATTTGTTAACTAAATCGTGTGCTCGTTGTGTTCTTTTATTGAGTTTTAAGTTAGCGCTATTTTTAGGCTGGAACACGTGAACATACAACATTTTTTTTACGGATAAGTAGAAAGCTTGCAGGCCAGGCCACCTCACTTTTAAATATGCAAACTCATCCATCGCTTAAAACGTCCTAACAGTAAATGTTTTATTGCTCTTTTTTTCATTAGTTAATTTTCGTTTCACGTTAAAATATACCATTTTATAAGAAAGGTACTGATGTAGAGTTATTTAAATATTTACTTAACATATTTTTTCTACTTGTACTTAAAATCGTAGCCTAACGATTCAACAATAAAACATTAAAAGTTTAATAGAATACGAATAAGTCGAACACACAAATCAGAATGCATTTGTTATGAAAACTGAACCGTTTGAATTTGGAATTTAATTTTCGTTCAAATTGTTATATTCCATAGTGTCGACACAACTCTGTTCTGTGATCTATGGTGAAAGTTTGTCTATCGGAATATCGATTTACGCACATCTCTAATCAATTGTTGTCGTTAGGCACGAGGAAGTAATCAAAGCATGCTGAAGCATGCTAACTCGTATTGTTGAACGTTATTTGACGCTGAAAAAAATCCCTTTTCTATTTTCTAATCTGGGGCAGTTATCTAGTTTATATTTTGACCAAAAATCATTCATACAAATATAATGCCGGATTGGGTTTATTTAAATGTTGTCCGCGTGTTACGAAGGGACAGCTGTGATCACTCAGACGGACTTTCCGTTTCGGTATCCAAACTCAATGACATTCATCTGTTTAATATACAAATTGAATTTGTTTCCATGCCCATACTACGTAACGTAAATGAAATTGATAATTGGCTGTTGTGTGTGTGAGTGTGCGTGTGTGTGTGAGTGTGCGTGTGTGTGTGTGTGTGCGTGTGTGTGTGTGTAAGACGGTATCTATACAATAACGCTAGGTGTATGGGACTCTGTTACTAGGTCCGATTACTCATAGTGGTCCCTGAGTGACGTTCGATAATATCTGTTTACCTTCTCATTTGTTCTATCACCACTCAGTAAGGTCAATGTCAACATGATATTGAGTGGTGGAAAATCAGAAGACCTGTCAAGTGGTCGTCCGGTACCACGGTGGTCACAGCGATTTATCAAGATGACTGAGTGATAACTCATTATTGGTTAGGAATCTCGACTTGATGGGTTGGGCTTCAATTCCCGGCGCACGCTGCTAATTTTTTAGAATAATACTTCGTACATGAGACAAAAAAATGGATTATCGGTGAAGGGCAATATCGTGAGAAGTTCTCCATAATGTTCTCAAAGGCCTCTGGAGTTTGAACATCTGCACTTAGCCACTATGATGCAAATCTTCTCTCTCTCTCCCTCTCTGAAAGGAGACCAGTGCTCAGAAGTGGCACAATATTGGTTTAATTATGCAGATCAAAGGGTTTCATAACCCGCGGTGACTACGCTAGCTGTACCGGCTGTATGTTTTTTTTATTCAAATGAAATAACAAATGAGCTTGGAGACCACCCGAGTCAAGTCTAGGTCAAGGCGGCCTATGGACACCCACCAACCCTAAATAGGACGGAACCCCTATCTGAGATTGTACGTCGATGCTACTCCAGAGGACTAAGACGGAATGCCTCCTGTCCAGAGTCTTCTGCCTAACTACACACTTCAAACCGAAACACGGCAGTTCTCTTACTGCTGCTTCATGGCAGAGGTAGGGCATAGTCTTTGACATACGACTCTAGCACCATCAGATGTTTCTGTATATAAATAAATAACGCTTCAAACTCACAGCCCCACAGTAGGTTTTAACCAGGTACAGAAATCTAAATTCGTCATTCAAATTTCTGCCCTGCTGGGAATCGAACCCAGGACCCTCCGAACGGCAGACTGCATGTTGACCGCGGCGCCATACGGTCGGGAATGCTGACAGCTTACTGCGGTTATACGTCTCTAGTAGGGTCTGGCCTACAAAGAAGATACCTACCTATCAGGGCATACAAGTGCATTCCATTGGAGATCCCAGTTTACTGTTACAGTTATCTACATGACTTCTTGTTATGACATGGTTATTTTCCAAAATCAAGTCAATATTAAAAAAAAATAAATCTAAGAGATCGTATTAAAATAGTTACTTTAATTAACTTATCGTGTTACAATTTTCATGTGAAACATGAATACAGGCGATTACTTGAAAGCGCGACGGTTGCAAATTCACTCCTAATAAAATAAAACTTAGACGCGTAATGTTCGGAATTTCCTCGGTGTGGAGCTGTAAAACGTTTTACTAATTACAGTTACATGCCTCCCGAGATGCTGCAATGCAGTGTTTGAAGTAATTTTCAGTAATATCCTTAAGTGTACGCCAAGTACGTCCGAGCGTCTAATAGAACAAGACGCTTAGAAATGCAAGTTTTATTGTAGTAATGACTTTTGGTAAAGATACGTTTACGTTTTCGCCGCAAATGAATAACAAAAAATAATGTGTTATTATATATTTTCACTCACATTTCAACGTCGTGGGTGTTTGTCTGCATTTCAGTATGTCTTAGTTTAATGAATGAGACCTGACTTAATTTTTTTTCAATATCAGTCCCTTTGCTTATCAAGCATAATTTTTTGATGCAAAAGTATACCCGGTTAAAATGGGCACGTCATAATTCTTTTTTTTGTTCAAACGGAATAGCAAACGAGCATGCAGGCCACCTGATGTTAAGTGGTCACTGCAGTCCATGGACATCCTCATCAAACCTCAACTAGGACGAAAGTCCTAACTGAGGTCATAAGTGGATCCGTAGCTACTACTGAGGACTAAGTTGGAATGCCTCTTGTCCGTTGTCTACTGCCTAACCACATCCTTCAAACAGAAACACAGCAGTTCTCTCACTGCTGCTTTACGATGATATACGAGACGAGAAACAGGTGTAGCGGTGGTGCCCACAGGCAGCCATCGACATAAGACTCTACCACTATCAAAACATTTGAATATGTCTTAGTTTAATGAATGAGACTAGACTTAATGTTTTTTTTTTCAGTTTTCGCACGTTTGCTTATATAACAAAATTTGTTTTGATGCAAAAGAGCAACCAGTTTAAATAGGCATGTCATTATAAAATCTATCTAAAAATTATATGCACGGTGTATATACGTACATACACATTATTAATGGCTGCAACCCTCTTTATGTTCGATTGGTGGCCATAGACGTCCGCCTGCATTTTTAACCTGCCCTCCGAAGAACCAAAACACATGAAGTAATATCTTACCTGTATAGGAAATAATTCAAATTAACCATTCTATTATTAATGCTAGTAGGTATTAATTATAAGCCGTTACCGAGCTTAGGACAACCCGTGCGGTACTCGGTCTTCGCTGTTATCATTACCATTAAATATCATTAGGTAGTTAAGTTCTATCTCTAAGGTTCTGCTTACATTTGCTCCTGAAAGTGTTGCTTACAAACTTTAGGCGCTCGAGTCAACGTCTTTTTGTAGTTTCATTCTTTTTAGAGGTACCAGGTATAGAAGTATGACACCGGGATTTCACTATATATGGTGCTAGTCAGCAGTTTATGGACCGCAAGATCGCTTCTGAGAGCATTCTGTTATCTAACCTGTCAATATCAATTGTAATATGTTTAGATACTTATAAAGATACTTTTATTACACCCTTAATACACAGCAGGTGTACAGAAATTTCGAATAATACCCTATCTTGCCTACATTTTTTCCAATACGCCTACGTATTAAAAGATATCGGTTACTTACCCGTCAAAATCGTTTTACTAAAATACTTACGCGATGTTTATATACCAATGATTATACTGGAAAACTGTATTAATGTTATGTATGATCACCCTATTATTTTCTAATGGGTCGTTATATACTTACAAATGTTATTTTTGTAACGAAATCATTTATCCTGCTACGTAATATTATGTGGGAACTGTACTATTGCGTAACACAACGAACTTTATGCTTGATCCTTTATATTCGTGATATGTGCCTTGGCGTGCAACGGCAATACTTTTGTATGCGAGCGACCGAAAAAAGTAGTGATGGGTCAATGTACTCAATTTCTCTTTATTTATAAAAATCAATTTCTATGTTTTTTAACAGTTTTATTTTGTTATTAACTATATCAAGGAACGCGTCAGCGCAAGATTAATCACAGGAAACAAATATGATAATTATCGATCGTCAACAACATCAGGCCCTAAGTGATACAAATTAATACAGCACTGTCAGGTGTGTAGGCCAGTAACGTTAGGTTAAGGAGCGTTGTGGCAATTACTGTTACAGTTACAGCTTAGTCAAACCATTGATGTTCGTTTCATTTGTTATACCGAAGAAACATTGACCCTGCATGAGAGTGAAAGGCAAATAAAAGAATTCTCTAGGAATGTGGTGCTCGATATAAATATAAGAAAGCACCTGGGGCTTACTTCCGAAAGCGGTTTGAATTTGATTTTGTTTTCAAGCCGAACTCGCTTTTGATTCGAATTCGATTTTAAAATCCTAATCCCGATTAATCCGATTCAAGAAATGAAATCGATTTACGTTCGATTATTATTTAAAAATCACTAATTTACCGTGTCATTTCACCTGTATTTCACAAATATACATTACTTACATTTGCTTTGTCAACAGACTACCCATTTATGAGGAATTCTATTAAAATATGTTATGCCAAAACGTAAGAGAATTATTTTTTTTCCGTAAAAACAGTGCCTCGTTTCCCTCGTAAATGTAACTCACGCTTAGAAATTCATATCTCGGAAGTGATGAGGGGTGACTCCCGAATTCTTTTCGACCCGGTCACCTTTACTCTCGTGCAATACCTGGAACGATTGAATACAAACGATGAATGACAAATGCCACTGCTATTTCATAATTATGAAAAATAAATGTTTTTCGAGTGAATATAGTATAATTTGCAGTTTACGTATCACAGAATACTATGAACTAAATAGTCTTAATAGGCCATTTTCATTGAATATTTTAAATAAACGTCGGAGTACAAAGGAGAACGAAAGAGGTACGTCAAAAACAAATGACATTCAAAATAGCCTTCTGTGACACGGTTTTGTTGTTTTTGTAACTTTGTAAACTATCTTTGCGTTGGGATTTAAGTAAGATGTTAAACACGGGTATTTATCTATGTGGTTTTTTCATCACTTTTACATGTTTTGGATTTTTTTTTTTATTGTACGGAACATTGAAAATATTGATATAGGCAGGGTGCTTGATGACAGCGGTAACTAGCGGTTACAATTACGGCGGACTTTGAAATGTAAAATATCCTGCTGTCATTACGATGAGTGAGTAAACAAACAAATAATTTCAATGAAACATCGTAAATAACTTAGATTCTATTCGATCATGCAAATCTATAGTGTCGATAATAATGTTGATCGTTTTTTTCCCTTCTAAAATGCCACAATCAGTAAATTGCAGGTAGTACACACGGACTTTCTCATGGGAAATAAGTAACAAATTTAATCGAAGAAAGCATTTCATATATCTTGCAGACGATCATTTATGACTTGCAGATGCACTTTTTGTGTATTTTCAGTTAAACATAGTCAAATTAATTATAAATACAATTAATTATAAAGTGCGCACTGAAAAACCTGTCATGTGGCTTTGGATACTATGGCGATTCATCGGCACTGAAATGAAATAAAACAACAAATAAATTATAGTAACTTGACCACTGTAACGTTCTACTTCCTACAACATACAAGATATAATATTAACAATGTTGCTTTTTAGGTTAGCTTGCTTACTTTTTCCTCTTGACAGCGATTATCCACTTGATTCGTTATTCTCGTTTCCAACTTGCTTGTGGAAATTTACAGAATTTGCAATCATCGTTATTTCAGTTGACTACGCAGGAGGTTTCGTGACGCTTGTTTTATTTTTACTTAAAATGCAGGGATATGTAAATTTCTCTAGTAAAAAGTGATAGTTCGTCTGCCGAAAGTTACTTTTTTAGCCAGGGTGCGCGCTGAGATAGATTCGTGGTTCTCCCACCACCTACTTCGCACCCAGCGAATAAGAGCACTGAATTATTGTCTGTTCACTTGACGCTTTGAAAGTTTGAAAGTATTTGAGTTAAAAACTGGCAAATTTTTTAACAAGATCGGTCAATCACTTTTTTTATTTCTGATATCGAAGACAACAATATCTAGATGTAATATAAGTGATGTTATATGAAAGGCTGATCTGAACGTGTATTTATTATCCAGTACAATAAAAGTCGGCATGGCCAATTTTAGTCTGATCAGATTTGTTTACAATCGGAACTCAGTAAAGTCAAGATTTGTGCGCTGCTTGCTACTCGCTTGTTTTTATTCGGTTACCAATAATATGTTTATCGCTGATAAGAGATAGATGTTGTATTAATATTTTAACTATTAGAATTTCGTTGTAAGGTATAAAATAAGTTCCTTAATTCCAAGTAACTTTATGGACGCCATATTGCAAATGTCGTCATGAAAAAGACCTAAAACTTTCTCCGCTTACGCAAACCTAATAACGTTAAAAAGATATTAAAAGTTCGTAGATATTTTTGGTAGCTTCAGGCCACTGTACAATATTACGGGTTCTTAAGAAAGTCATTATCTGTTCTTATGACTATGTATTTAAAAAAAAAAAGGTTTGTTTTAGGGAAAAACTAGTTCCGACAATACAAGGTATTCCAGTGTAGGGCTAGACCATATTTTATACTTAGTAATTTTGTCAAGCCTTATAACATATTCATTTCACTATTATAAGTGTAGGTATTAATATAATTTTACATGATTGGGATATGAAAAGTTTTAATTAGATAGGTATTTCACCGTAATTACTATTTGGAATCATATACATAAAGGTATAAATACAAAAATTAAGATTCATAAATGTATAGGTTAAGAAAAAAAATTGAAGTCCCTACTCGCAAATACAAAGAAAAGATGAATATATTCAACAATGCACGCGGCATACACATTAGTGTTTCAACCAAAAGAAAAACATTTTAC
Source organism: Doberes anticus (assembly GCA_018250115.1). Classification (NCBI taxonomy): domain Eukaryota; kingdom Metazoa; phylum Arthropoda; class Insecta; order Lepidoptera; family Hesperiidae; genus Doberes; species Doberes anticus. The sequence goes on along the minus strand of DWKW01000455.1, from coordinate 5,986 downwards.
GTATTCAATCCTTTAAAAATATAAGACCTAGAAAAGGGAAATATAACAACACAGGATGCAATGAAAAGGCCCGGATTTGCAGTAATGCACCACTTCATCTAAAACACTGATTGAACTCGAGTTCAAGGCTCTTACCTCTACAGCATTCAATGCCGTTGATGACAGCATGAAAAGGGCATTTCTTAACAGGGATAATTTTTCAAACCGACGTATTTTTAATGTTAATGTTTGAATGAATTAAATCATAAAGAAAAAAGTTTATAAGGTTTTTTTATCCTGTACCTTTGATTATATGATTAGATAGACTAATTTTACTATACCGTATTATTTTAGCAATATTTTGTCATGTGTATAATGTATTTAAACAGAGATATACTATTTTACTCGGGGAGTTCAATCAGTAGTGAGAATGAGGTATAAATTTCTTGGGTAGAAAAAAAATACTGGCAGGCATAGCTTACTTATTTGTTAAAATAATAAGATAAAAAAACTCCCGATGTCTTTTGTTTTTTTTTTAAATAAACGGTTCTTATTTGTTCTCTCGGAAAGAACTATCGAAAATGGAGTAAATTGAAGTTCGCGTGGTAATTAAATATCTCCGTTTGATTTTTTTTACTGAAGAACTATTAAATTTAGACTTGCAAGACACATTAGGGGTTCATGCTCCTCCTTATTCTACGGTTGCACATTGGTGTGCAGAGCAATAATCACTTTTATGTTGATAGAGTTTTACGACTAAGGCTCGTCTGCGACGGCACCACCGCTGCACCTTTTTTACCGTAAAGCACAGCTAGATTAATTTTAACTTAGTTGTAAGGAATAGCAACGTCTTCACGTAGGACCTCACGTAGGATAAGAGATTTTTAGCAATGGAATCAAATAAAATAGCAATAACTTATTAATAACGTCCAATTTGAAATAAGATATAAGTAATATTTTAAATAAATGTTGCTTTTATAGTATATATTTATAGCGTATTCGTCTGTTTGACACTCGTATCTAATAAATAGGCAGGAAAGGCTTAAAAAAATCACTTATTTACCTACTGGTGTACCTGAAATAACTTGAGTGATAGTCGAAGTTTCAATCCCGGCACGCCTCTATTTCTCAAAATATTATCATTTATTATCTTTTACTAAATTTTCTAAATTATGTTATTATGATTAACTCGAGATCCGAGACCCTGGCCCAGTAGTGGGACAATAATGGGTTGATGATGATGATGATGCCTAATAGCCGCATGTTTTTCTTTTTACACGCTTTATTTTGTATAATACATACATGCACTCACGCATGAGAAATATTTTTTCATATTGAAATTAAAAAAAAAAAATTCGGAGACAAAATAAGCTGTATACGATGCAGTAACGAAAAGGAACGGATTTGCCGCCACTTCTGCTAAAACACTGATAGAACTCGAGTTCAGGGCTCTTATATGACAGCATGAAAAAGCAGCTTTTTGCGACAATTTTTCGAGATAATTTTTCCACAAACATTTTTAAGATTAAGCAACATTAAAACTCAGTTTTAGGCTTAATGTTTGAATAATATTACCGATAATATCATGAATGGTAAATAATGTTACAAAAAGATTTTTAGTTATGATGTTTATGTCAAAGATAAGGTTTTTACGTAAAAGGGTTAAGAATTTGGGTCAAGAAAGTCTCTGAAGGGCAAGGCGGGTCGAGAATTCTGTAACAGACTTAGTGCGTGTAATTAATATTCGTATCTTTTCCATCTGGCGGTAGTTATATTTGGTAGAACCTATTTAATAGGAATTTGCCAATAATAAAGTCAAACCTTGTTACTATGATATAAAAGTTTTACGTATCGTAAAGTTTTGTGTATCAAAAAGATGTTACTAATGTTTAGATAACAATACGTACCGATAATTTGAGTAGTTATTGAAATTGTACCTAGTTCTATTTTTTGAACATGGGGTTCTCTTCGTATCATGTCGGTTTTAATTTAACAGTCTAATACAAGAAATAATCAACAAGACTGCGATGGGGCGGTAAAACTGTACTGATAATACGTCTGTCATCATTTTATATTATAGTATAATAGGCTTATATACATAAAAACAATCTGAATAATCAATTTAGTTACAAAAGCTTACGGGTTCAGTGGCTGTATTTAACGCTGTTTTATTTTGAATGACTTTTATTTTCTCGATAATTTTATTTTCATTTTTCTTTCCCGATACTTAGAATATTGTGGCTTAACCAACATAAGTGCTTGAATAAGTGCCGAGAGCCATCCCTGAGCCACTTTGAGCGTAATTCGATATAATATCTAATGCAGCTGAAGGTAAACTGACGCTGCATCGTGACCTCGTAGTATGGTTCACTTATGCAGACTGATGTTATAAAAGGCACTATGCATATTGAATTGAATTTGCCAACGAACTCAGTTTACGAGGTGGCGCTCGTATACTAGATGCCAGCGCATAAAAATGCCATAATTCTGTATGCAACAGATATGAGCGGGCTTTATGACTTGGACAGGGTTACTGCTGTGATGTACTCACGCTTGCTTCAGACGTAAATAACAGCAGATGCTCTCCGCTAATGGTATTCACATCATAAACGCTAAGTACCTTTGAAAATAAAACAGCGCATCACTCTCCGTGGTTCCGTATATATGGTACGGTTTAGTTAGGTAACTTTTCAAGAGTATTGGTAACTGGGACGGCAGTGCAAAGTTCTTCGTACAACTTTTGAAACTATGCATTTCTAAGTAAAATCAAAATTTCAGCAGTGCACGAAATAGCAATGAATGTAAATTATTTGCTTGTCAATTTGATGGCTCGGCCTTATTTCACGAAAACTTAAACCGTAATATGAGTGGAAAGACAAATACAAAAGAGTCTACCTTTAATGTAATACCTTTTGGCCTACCTCATTTTGGTGGTCTTAAAAGACCACACCTGGCTGTACGTATTCTTAGGGAGTAGTGGTAGATTGCTGTACGTGATTCGAATTTAGTGGGGTCGTATACTTGCGTCCTATGTAGGTACTTGTATATACACCTAACATACACCTGTTTTTATTTCATTTCATCATAATATAGAAATGATGAGAAATGTTATTATTTATTAGACGAGTAGCAAAAAATAATGCAGGCTACCCAATATTAAGTACTTACTGCAACAAACTATCTTTCTTCTTTCTTTCAACACCATGGATAAAAGTCCTTTGCGGCAGAAATAAATGCAGCAATGATGCCGCAGCAGGCGAGCGTTTTGCATAAGGCTCTCCCACCATCGAATAAAGACAGTCTCACAAATTTAATTATTTACTCGCTCCAGTGCCTCCTGAAGATATTATCCGGAACTTAATTTAAACGGGAAAATTTCCCCATCACGAAAACTCGCATTCCGCAACTTTTAACGGCATAACATTCTTTAATACTGGAAAGTTGACACCGCCCCTCCTACTCGGAGATTATAACTGGGTTAGAGAAAAATGAAAACTTTCGCAATATACTCTAAGTTAGCGATGCACGGGAACTCTGTAATATCACTTCACTGATAATATATTTGCAAAATTTTACCGCGATATCGTATAAGTTGCCTATAACTACTTTACGTGATTCAAATGAGAAAATTAAAACTGAACTACTTACATAAATTGTAAACTTTAGGTAGGAAAGAGAAATAATTCGCTGTAACATTTACCTTCATAGAGATATGGAAGTAAGGGAACTATCAGAATAGAAATAAGGAAATAGATGAACATGGTATTTATGGTATAATTAAAAAGCAGATATGTATATACATATTTTATTATGCTGCTCATATTATTAAAAAAAATATCCATTAAATTATAAGTACTTTCAGTTTATTAAACGTAACAGAAGAGTAAACAATCTTTGTCACAATACATTCAAATTCGATATCGGAACGATAAATTTGATAAAAAATTTCGAGTAATACAAAAGTATCTCGAAATAATCCTTAACCAAAAACACTTAGTAAAAATTCCTGTTGTTTCATCTAAGTTATCTTTACACACGCCTGTGGATTTGGGTGGTATCGTAAATAACTTAAAGCTCATGAATAAATAACGTCGGCATCACAAACAAAAGTCAATACGGGCTTATGTAAAACGCACACGTTCGCAATGCTAATACAATTTAACTTGATGTGTAAACTGGGAGGCATTGTGATGCGGCTAACTAATTCCATTCCTTAACACTGTGGATTCCCTGGAACAACACTTGATGGTTCCTAACTAAAGTAATTGCTGTTTCTCTTCCATTAGTTCGCTAGGTTCACATGTATCATACGTACTAAAATTAATTAAAATGTATGTTCGTATGTATATATGTATATATATGGAATAAAAGTACAATAATAATAATAGATGGAATTTAGCTTTGATTTAAAGGACAAGGAAGTAGAACATCTGTTCTCTTCAATTTCTTGAGATGAAAAGGAGAGAAGCAGGCTGAATCCCCCATACAATAATGGGGCAGCAAATAAATTTTACCGGGGGCTTTTGACCCCCTTGAGAAAAGCCCGGGTAACCTCGAAGCACGAAATCCTTTCGGTAAGGTAGGCTTTCGCGCGGCAACGCTAGGCCCCACAGACATCTCAGAACACTAGACATAGGCCCAGAAAACATCATGGCATAAAGGAAAAAACCATTTCATTAAATTTTACGTTAATAAATAAAGAAAATTAGTAAACCAAGTAACCTCCGGAATTAAATAAACTCTTATTAATGATGGTGGTAAGAGATTGCATTTGCACTAACACTTTCGATATTCGGTATTCAAATATCAATGGTCTGTATCTGAACAAGAATAAACTGAATAGATTCTCGGATTCAGTCAGGTAACACTTGAGTCGACCTAATTCCGGGATAGTAAGCGACTGTAGTCTGAACCTCAAGAAACGCTCACTGGATGCGGATACCCACATTACGCTACGTTCTAGCCAAATTAGTAAATTCTGAATTAGAACACTTAGCGGAAAGGATGGATGAGTTTAAATAATCTCCAGTGCCCTTCTTCAATGTACAATGGAATTGTAAACATTTGTGTTAAATACTTTGTTACATACTGTGTTAAAGACTTTTAAAAATGAGAAAATGAATGATGTGTCTTTCTTGGCTTCAGGAAAGTGACGATATAAGGTGTGTTATTTTTGCAACTGGTATAACAACATGCACACTTCCCAGCAATAACGGAAACGGCAACCGAAGTGCCATTTCATATAGTGTCAAAAGTTTCCAGTCTTCATACGAACAGACGGTCAGACACACGCACAGCATGAAATTATAAGCATTTCGTTTTAGCTATTCGGCTGCGGAACCCTAAAAATGTTCAACTAATCATTAAACAAACAGTGTGTAGAATAAAAGGGCGTGTGAAAAGTATAAAATAACAATTTACAAATTATGAGCATTATACTCGAGTGCTTTCAAATACATCTTCAAAGGAGTTCATCAGTAAGATGAGGCGTAAAAATTTCTTTGATTCCAACTGTTTGAATTCATGAAACAAGCTCAGAAGTTATTTATTTGAAATATGGAAAAGATCAAATAGTCTGAGATTAATGACTTTAGATTCATTCATTCAAAAGGATTCTAGATTGAAGAGAATTTCCAATGAAGGGATATTTATACCTCAAGCATTGATTTGTTCTTTTTTTTCTTTTAGTCTATTAACAGGCCATCCCGAGAATAAAATTTTACACTCAATAATCAAAGGCGGGACAGCCTTTGATTTCCGAAGGCCATATTTTTCCGTTTTTTGACTGTGACTATGAAATTGAAATGACAAGATAGACTATACGACGGAGTACCCACTTTCGGAAGTCAAGTGTCCGGGTATTTGTTGATTGAGTGCAAAATTGAAACTCATGGAAAGGCCTAACACACGGCGAGTTATAACTTAGTACATAAGCAGGAGTAGCAATGCCTATGTATTGTGTCGGATATATATGATATCTAATATGTTATGTCGATAAAAGACTCGA
>DWKW01000454.1:0-16790 GCA_018250115.1 Doberes anticus | reverse complement strand
AGGCGGGAGTGGAGTTGCGGTTCTGGTATATTTAACATCTTTTTTCATCAATCACTCATCATCAATTCATGAACATTTTTTTTTAGTATATGAAACACAGCAGTGCTCATAGTGCTGCTTGACGGCAGAAATAGGAGCGGTGGTGCCGCCGTAGGCGAGTTTTCGACATAAGGCTCTACTACCATCATCATATTTTATCACATAAGTTTTTGAACTTCTTCTAGTACACTTGCATTATCAACTTAAAAAAACCAACGTTATTCACCTCTATCAAAATGTATGTGCCTAATAGGAACTAATTAATCGATGGAACTCGATGCGATGTTCCTCAGCTCGTTTCGTTAAGCGAGAATCGATTTATCTTCCCTCTTCTCACAACTCATTGTCGTTGTGGTGTCGTAACATGACATAACACTATTGAAGTTAGCTGCACTTTATGGATATTGGAATTTATTGGAAACACGAGTATTAAATGATTATTTTTTTAGGTAGACTTCAGTATAAAATTACTACAAATTACTACTCTCAATATGAAAGCAATTTTAAATTAAATTTTCTGAAATTCATGTTCTTTCTTGATTAGTAGGTATCACGAACTGATTTTTAAATATAAAATTACCATACAGCTAAATGCGACACGCTGGAATGGAACAATCTAAATAAAGTAACTCGTGTTTTGTTTTACGAAACAGACAATTATTATATTTTTAAAAGGAAACAAATTTATCGAATACAATATTCAGTATGAATACATCTCATCTTAATTTTTTTGGAACTAATAAATAAATCATTACTCCGTTAATTAATTATAACCTTTAATTTAAAAAATCAAGTAGTCTCTGTAACACTTTTATCCGATATGAATAAAATACCGTATTCATACTATTTACACGATATACAGAAAACTTAAAGATAAACTTTTTGACAACATATTGCCAAAAAGTCAAATGTTGACAGAGGGTGCCCCGTAACGGTCGTGAGCCGGACCGCCGACTGTCTAAGAAATATGGTTTTTGTCTATCTGTATACTGAATAAATTATATATATATATATATAAGTATATATTATATATATAAGTTGTGCAAATGCAACATTGTGTAAGATTGTAAGTCAATCCATCAACTACTTTTAGAGTTGCGCAAACATAAACATACGGAAACTGAGTTTTTACGTGTAAAGATAAGATATAAAATATAAAAATAATGTAACACAAAAACAATCGTCTAACAAGCTCAGCAACTAGTGAAAACGGTTTAAAACAGACTCACAGATTCAAAATAGTGGTGACCCAGTGCTCAAAAATTCTTCAAGTAGGTAAACAATTTCGAAAAAGAGGATATTAGTTTGTTTTCAATAGATTTAACTGCCTATACTCTGTTTACATATTATATTTTCATCATAACACTATAAAATCAGCCTATTATATGTTATATAAGTATCTACTTATATAACATCATATTCAATGTTCAGGTAATATAGGGTTCGGCTATATAATTCCTATATAAGGAATGGAATGTTTAAATCGTTAATTTTTTATTCTCGGAAAACTGGAAATATTTACTGAAAATATGTAATGTATGTTATGTACATTTACCGTAAATACAATCAATTCTGCCGATGAAGAACTTCGTTAAAGTTTTTAATACTATTTCATCATCAACCCATTATTGTCCCACTGCTGGGCACGGGTCTCCTCTCAGATATCTGAGTGTCCACCACGCTGCTGCGGATTGGCGGACCACTAAATACTATTTACCAATATCAATGTAATAACTTCGAGAAGAAACGTAACAAATAAGTTTTAACTATCAATACGTTGTAGTTAGTATATACATTCACATATTGTATCGGTTTACAATCACAAAAGTTGCTCAAATAAACAATATGAGTAATAATAACACGATAACTAAACAGCACACGATAAAGCAATAAGTGTACTAATCTATTTCATGGTAAAATAATCTTGAAAATGTTATAGGTCAAAGAAAGTAATATCGGAAGAAGCGTGCAGCGCGTGAAAATAGCAACCCACGACTTTGAAAGCATCGCGTTCGTGATGTAAATACTGACTGGCTAATTCTGCGACCCAGATATACTTGATGGAATCACATAATCGTTTCGATTATGTACGCTTCAACTTACATAGTACGGTTTAATTACGCGTCACTTATTAACAAAGTTTTTGCCTAGTAGTATGTTAGGTACTCTACCACTAAAGTGGCCACGACACGCCGCCAGTGTTTTAATAAAACACTATATTTATGGGAATGTACATATGTATGTATTCGACTAGTCGTAAGACAAAGTAATCAATATGTGGGTTGCTATTCAGATGGTCCTGGGATCAATTCCTGGGATCTCGATATATGAGTATTTATCTTTGTGTGTTACCGTGGTATCCACGACGATGGAACCATAGTTTATAACTATCTTTTATCAACGACATTGGTTTAGATTGAATTTGGGATAAAACGAAAATTATTACGGGCTGAAGATAGTCACTTTGTGAAGATTCATACACAATTGTTTAAATATTTTCTGCAGATGAATATTTATTTTAAGTGTATTATCAGTTGATTGGTGGGATCATTTACTGCGATCAACGGACAAGCTACGCACGGATGTGTCGCATGCATATCCTCTGCAGCAAAGGGACTACCAACCTAGAAGCTAGGCAAGTAGATAACTTCTCTGGTCTTGTGACTATCCATGGGCTACGGTGACCACTTTTCATCAGGTAGCCTGGCAGTAGGACATAATATAATCCCACAAATAGACATGATCTCCTTTCGTAGTTGTGTTAAATATTTGAGATACCTGGGTATGCGTTACATTTCTATTTTCTCTACTACTTTTATTGCATTTGTTTTTAAACTTATGATTGAGTAAAGAGAATGTGTATACACAAGTACAAAATAAGTTTGTATTTTATTTCATCTAAATATAAATAAAATATAATTAGGTGCGTATTTAATCCCTTCACAACTTTTAATTTACACTGTTAATATTGTTTTCTTTGTCGATGTAATTGAAGGCTAAACTTGAACCTTGGACGTTAATGGGCTATTCAGAATATTTCATTGAGCAACGCTACAAGACTTTGACTAAGGAAAAAGTATTTAATTAAATCTTAAACGTACAAGTCGGAGATCCTTTTAAATTGCAGTAGCAATTACACCAAAATCTCCAGCAGCCAACTTGGATATTAAAATTAGACCATACAGAACGGCTGGTCCAAATGTATTCATATGTCAATACCCAGCACAGTACTGCCCGCAAATCATCTATACATCCATAAGTCTTCGGAGATTCACTGTTGGACATAAGGCTCTCATAATTGGCGCAACTTAGTTCATCAATCCAGCTAGTCGGTGGGCTTTCTGTGTATGTGATAGCTCATTTGCCAAGATGTGTTTTCCATTCGAGGACCTTTCTTCCCCATCGCTTATCAGTCCATCGAACGATCTGCCCTGCAGGCCTGCCCAACGGGCAGGGGCAATCCACTTCAGCTTGTTTATTTTGAGAGCTGAGTCGGTGAGCTACGTCTATGGTTTTCCACTCTGAGAATAGTCTGAGGGCAACGACCGATACTGGTGTGACACGGATGTTACAAATGATTTTTGTCTTGTCCTTGTTATCTTAAGACCCACCTATTGTAAGGCACTATTCAGGTCACTTAGCATGGTGCTGAGTTCATACAATGACTTCCTGGCCTGAATAGAAGGCCTGTGAGGTGTTAGTCATTGATGTTAGTACCAATTCTTTTCTACTTCATCAGCTTTTACAACTCTTCCAGTGCAGCAGTAAAAAGTTTTGGGGATATAAAATCTCCTTGTTTCACTCCTCCTGCTCGTTAGTTGATTTTTAGCGCTCTTTTTGAGGAAAATTATCATTAGGCTTCTGCGGTATGCTTCAGGTTCATTTACGCTATTCAACTCGTCTGTCTCCACACTGACGACGCGCAACTGTACAAAATTGATGGTGGCTATATTTGCTCAAATATTTTGTTACTGCTCAAGAACCCTCCCTATCTTCTCCGCAGCGCAGTGCATACGCGTAGAAATTCCTCTCAGATTATTCGATGACACTGTTAAGTGACTTGTTTATAGGCGATTTATTGAGCGGTCCACTGGATGATGATGAGGATGATCACTGCTTCTCCGATGGCAAAAGTAAAAGAACTCCGACTAAGCCAAACACACAATGATTAACTTAGTTCTCAGACCTCAGATGCGATTTCAATCCTAATCCTTTGTTCAGGTGTATTAGTTGACCAAGTTTTTATAATCACCACAGCGTTCATTATAAAAAACCACAAACCTCTGTATATGAAGAAAACATTATCAATTACTGCTTTTCCATTATTTTATTGCAGATAGGGAGGACTCGCTGCTCGTGCTTAAAGTGGGTCGCAGGGTGTGGTGATGGAGTTGGTAATATTGAAAGCGAGAGCCCAACTGAATCGTCTCGTGTCGACTGAGAGGCGCGCGAGCAAGCAGCGCGAGGCGCGGCTGAAGGGCGGCGGCGGGGGCGCGCGGGCGGCGGGGCGCGAGCGCAGCATGGCGCCCGCCGCGCCCGCGCCGGCGTCCGCCACGCCCTGGCTTAACGCCACATTCGCCTACAACCTCTCCCGCCTCAACTCCACCTTTGACACCGACTACGAGCTCCTCAACGCAAACTCCACCGACGAACACGACGATCATTGGTTCTGTGCTAAGTGGGCCAGTGCACAGCAGGATCTCTTTCAGGTATTTTAAGAAGAAAAATAGCTAAATGTATTAGAATATTTTATGTTATAACTAAAAAAGTATTTCATTTACGTTAATACACTATTTCTGCATCAGTCAACTTGTAGTAGTACCAAGATCTTTTATTTTTAAACAGGCAGCAAATTTGTGCTTCGCGATCGCGTTTTTGGCGCCGAAAAGTTTTAAACAAAGTATATTGGTGCTACGAGCGCTGGCGGCCGCGGGCGCAGTCCTTATGGGCATGTGGGCGGGCGCGGAGGTGTGCGCGCCGGATGTCCTCGCTTGGAGTCTTGCCTTAGTTCTTGTTAATTCGATACACACCGTATTTTTAATAATAAGGTGAGTGTAACCTTACCTTTGATGCTTGCAGCTTATTAAGTACTTTGGCATGTTATTAGATCTGTTATCATTTCTTATGAATGTATATTCGACTAGTTTGCACTAGTTAACACTAGTTAAATTTACTTAGGTTCCTTCCACCGGCATTATCGCTAGAATTGACGGATCTGTACCTGAAATTATTCAAGCCGTTGAAAGTGAACAAGAAGCACTTCCAGGAGTTAACGAGGGAAGCGCGAATTGTGAGGCTCGAACCAGGCGAGGCGTACGCTGTCGAAGAAGTCACGCCGGCCGATGAAAGATTGTCAATACTTTTAAAGGGAAAGTACGTACCATTTGCTTGTTTATGAAATTTATATCTCGAAAGGAATAATGTCCTCCACTCTAGACACTCGTAAAGTTAAATATGAAAGAAAATATTTAAACTACGCTTTAAATTTATGCATATTTGATTTACTACTGAATACACATATATTCTCTTACAACTTTTAGCTGTCTTGGGGCTTAAGAAAGTAGTGCAAATCATACACATTTGTATCACCGTTACATATACGTATACATAAAAATCACACAACAATAAAACATATTAACTTCTTGGAATAGAATCATTAGACCGTTGTAGTTTTATTTTGATATATTTCATTATAATACATACTACAAAAATATAGCTCAGCCTTACTTACTACTTAGTGGATGCCCTCGATTTCTAACTGATGTTTTATCTTAAAAGCTGGCATGTCGCAGTATTTTGCAACTTAACTACATAATTTACTTTTCGCTGACGAATAAGCAGAACACTGTGAGAAATGGCACACAATCTCGGTGCGTGAAATGCACAAGGCATTCGCCAACTATCCCAGAACTTCTGCCAAGATTTGTGGTATAATCCTTAGACGTTGAGAAATACGAAGCTATCGGAGCGAAGTGTGTCAATATTTAAATTTTTATTTTCCTTTACGTTACCAAACTAACTACAGGGTAGAGTAACCCATACCAGCTTGTCAGGCTGTTTAATCCCGAACATCGTATTCGTGGTCGTAAACAAACATATCGCTTTAGCCTTAGTCAGACGATACTAATCTCCTTAATATTCAATTCCCCTAAATACCATTAGAGAATATACATCAAAGAAATAAGAACTATATTTAATAGTGCGTATTAAGCAAATTTTAATTAAGTTGAATGTTTTTGTAGTATTAGAAGCATTTAACTACTCTAGATTACTATTATAGGAAACAGTGTAAGTGTACAAATATACAATGTAAATATACATAATATACTAATAATAAATGATTCTTTATTCGTCCTAAATGATTTTATGGATTTATGTAATTAAAAAATAATAATACAAACTTACTTTCACAAACCTCTTGCTGCTTAAAAGTTAGTACATGAGCTGAATAGAAAACATTCTTATGTATTTTTTTGTTGTGAAAATTGTATTATCAAGGATGTAAACTAGATACATATAGTGTCGTTTGTGCAGGATGCGAGTAAGCTGTGACGAAACCCATCTACATAACATACAGCCTTACCAGTTCGTGGATTCACCCGAGTGGGAGGCCAATCGCGAACAGTCTGATGATGTCTTCCAGGTAACAGATATGTTATTAATAGATACACCTACGACTATATCTAAAAACTACTTTGGCTTATAATGTGTTATTCAATCGTGTGTTTTATTTTCCCAGGTCATATATAGTATTAAATGTTATGTGGGTAGTGATATCCTCCTCGCTCATAATTGCATATCCTCGCTCGTAAAAAATGTAAAATCCTTTAAAAAGTCTTCATTCCCATCGTTTACAGCGGTTTCGAGGACTTGCGATGGGGACATATTCCATTCCAGGGGATGCCCCAGACTCTATTGCCATCGCTCCTGAAAAGACCATGAGGCCCAACCAACCAAGTCGTTAAGAGTACTGTAGTGATGTAAGCTTCTGGCACTCGTGGTAAAGGACGAGCCATGTCGACCAAACGTACCAACCTCCTGCCCATACGGGCAAACATGAGGGGCACTCATTTTGACACCCAGCCGGAGACTTTAACGTATTGTGGTAATTTGCTAAGTCACAGGAACCAACGGCACAGAGTCTACGATGGTAGATGTGAGCGCATGTAGCCAGTGCCACTATTCGCTCGCTCTCGTCGACACATCTTTTCGAGTAAATTAAATTAAGTAATAAAATTCAAACATATTCACAAACTTTCACATTTATAGTATTCGAATTTTTTTTTGATATTTAAAAGTTAGTAGGTAGGTACTTACCTTATTATTTTATCGAGTAACTACTACTATCAATTTGGAAAGCAGGCACAATGATAAATATTACATATGTTCTACATAATTTCATTCTTATCAATAGAAGTGTAAAATGACTCACAATAGATTTAAGTGAACTAAACAAAATAAGAGCAAATATCGTATAACTTGGTTCTCTTGTAAGAACGGTTACACAATCGCTCGCCCATATAACTTAACGAAAATGTTTCCGCTAAAACGTGGGTCGGCCAGGCCAAAGCCGGATTAAATAGACCTAGATTTCATACTTATATAGTGAAACTAACGTGAATGGTTCGATGGATAACTTACGTAACTTACTCTACGTTTGCTTGTAAACACTAAATAATAACGTAATAATAAAGCATGATCTGATGACTTCTTAAAACAATATTAAATAAGCACCTTCTAATCAAGCGTAGTACATCGTTAATAGCATTATTTCTTTCTATAATTCGAAATTCGTTCCTTAGCAATTTTAATATGAAATACACATAAACAATATAATAATATATGAACATAGTGCAATATAAATAGGGCGTGTTCTGTTTCATCATCTTCGATTAACTGCGATACTGGACCGATGAAGTTTTGTAAAAAAAACGCTTTATTACACTTTGTTTCATACTACATCCTTGCATCCCTACTGGGTCTGGGATAAGTTCAATCTATTTGTATCTTTTTTCTTTCGTTATTATGTAAGAATATATCACCATGTTATAAAATTACAGTCGACCAATGTTTATTGACGTGCATACTAATTAATTAATCCTAGAAAATTAAAGAATGCTTAATGTCATTCTCAAATCCTCAAAAAAATTCTTACTTATCATCGTTAGTTTCAATGGTAAAAATTGTTCTTAGCTCGTCGAAATCCTATGTTACGCTGGAATAAAACTTATCCTATTTATTGATAAGGAATTTATATTGATTAGTTTGTTAAGTTTACCAATTTTTTACGATAAGGTCAATGGTCATGGTCAATGTTATGTGTAAAAATGAGTAAAATAAATAAATTTTAATAATTGAGTGAAAAATAAAAATGTGCGGTCGGCGGACTCCCATCTAAACGTGATTTGAGATGATGATTAGATTTCTATGTCGGTCCATCTCTTTCTTTCTTCCTTGCTTTCTTTCTTTCTTTCTTCGGTCGCCTGGAGGAGATGTAACGCTTTTCCTTACGTGACGATTTCTATCAGTTCTCTTTACTGTAAGCCGTGTAAAGTAACTTCGTTCCAGAAACATCTTTAGCGTAAAGCGTAAAATTAAGGTTAAATACTAATATGTATTGTTAGGCGCATACGAGTATATATTATGAACGTATTTACCTACGGGTTTTAGTACGTATTTCCGAATAAAAAAGAGAAGGATCTATCGCTACCAATAGCGTTACTGCAGCATTTTTGCTTTAAAACAATAAATAAAGTAACAGTCAAATCTGAAATGAAAAGGCTTAACGCCCATTGAATGAAAAAACAAGTACAGACAGAACTATGACATCGAAAAACTTTTAGTGGTACCTGATCACAAAAAGTTCTTAATTAAAAATACTCAGAAGTATTTAAAGTATTTAGAAGTATTGATTCAAGAAAATACAAATTGTGTTGTTAGGTAGTACAAACTGGACATAAGGCATTCCAACTTATACGTCAGGAGTAGCAATCCAGTACGACCTCAGATCTTCGGACATATTTGAGGTCGGATTCGAATTCCATTCGGATGTCCATCGAATGGCTTAACATCAGATGGCCTGCGTGCTTGTTTGCCAGTCCTTTACAATAGGTAAATAAAAAAAACATACGTATACTATGTCTGTATTTATGTATTACGTATACGTACACACACACACGCATGCATACGCACTATCACACTAGCACACTAGTGTAAATTATTTCTTTTTCATGCCTAAATTTACGGGGAAGATACTGTCTTGGGCAACACAATGAAAACTAAAGCAGCAGGCTGAGACGCCCATACAATAACTGTCATGTAATTATTTGTTTGTCAAATAGATATGAAAAGCTAACAAAGTTTTTCTTCAGCACTTTTTTATTATGTAGGTGACGGTAGTTGCAGAAGAGGTGTGCACGTGTGTCTGTTGGCCACGCATGCGCTTGGAGCGTGTGCTACGTCATCGCCCAGCGCTTAAGGTAGTGCTGGACTGTCTCATAGGTGAGTTGCTTAGAAAATAATAACAGTTTAATATTATAATAACCTTATGGTGGTGGTAGAGACTTATGTCTACGCCTGCTTCTGCCGTAATGCAGCAGTGTAAGAACTGCTGTGTTTCGGTTTGAAGGGTGTAGTTAGGTCCTTCTAACTACACTGGACAGGAGGGCTTTAATTGAATGATTGATGTTAAAAATGTTAGTTAATAATATGATTATGTAAATAATAATTAAAAGTAATTTACAAATATGTAATCTGTAAATTACAAGCACCTACGAATATAATATAATACAAACTACTAATCTTCCGCTTACGTTCCGACGCTATCGCCGCTTACGAGTAAAAAAATATCATTTAACTTGATCTCCAATTATTTGATGGCATATCATTTTGACTAGTATCGCTAATGTTCGTAATTCGACCAAAAAAAAGAAACGTAAGAGAAAGAAACAAATATTTTGTAAACAGTATAAATTCTTACCATAAAATGCTTTTATGTATGCTTGTATGTTTTTTGTATGTCCTAAATTATAAAATTAGACGTGAGTCTGCTTACTACGGCTACTTTTTGGATCTAACGCTCACTGAGTCGCTTCACTCAGTCGGCTCAGATAATATAATATTCATAGCCTCGTGGTTAAGAGTCTCGATGTCCTGCTCCGGTGGGTCTACATTTCAAAATTGTTATTTATAATTGTCTCTAAATAATGTGCGCATTAGAAATTAATTATCACTCGTTTTAACAATGAATGTTTCCTACATTGTGAGGAAACCTGAATGCTTGAGAGTTATTCAATATGCTCTGTAAGGCATTTGAAATCCACCATTCCGCACTTGCCCAGCGTGGTGGACTATGGCCTAAACACTCATATCTGAGAAGAAATCCGTGCCCAGGAGTGAGACAATAATGGGTTGATGGTGATGATATTGTTGAAACGTTCATAAACGTACGGGATATATCTTGATTTGCAAGTGTTTTGTTGATACTCGTTGAAGATTTTTTTTAAATACAAAAAAGAAATAAAACCCGCATTTGATTTTAAATTTTGATTTGATATAAACCAGATTAATAAGAATTATCTTTTGTTATACTTGAAGGCATGTTAAGTCCGCCAGCATGATGTACTATAAAAGAAAGTGTCTTTGAAAGAAGAAATAGGTTGAGGACGATTATAAAATAAAATTGTGATTCACAATATAAAGTTTAGATATGAATAAATTTGTTTCTATAGTTCTGAATAAGATTTTAGTATAGTAACATGTTTTTCAGGAAAGGACATAACACACAAGTTGTACTCAGTTAGTGAAGGGCTGAGCGCGGCAGGAGCGGACACCGAGGGCACGGCGGCGCACCTGACGCGCTCGGCCAGCGTGGACGCCGTGCATGAGGGAGCGCGCGGTCGCCTGCGCAGTAATGACTGGCGCGCCAGATCAACCAATACACGAGGTTTTTATTCATTATATTTGACGCACGTTTTGCTCGACAATATCTATTGATTGAACATTTTATTTACACAAATGTTGTATAAATACATATTTATTGTCATTTACAAGGTCTGTCGCCAGACATTATATTTTATTTATCATCGTACAACAAAAAAAAATCTTTTGGTATACAAAGAATTTGAACATGCGTAATTCAGGAGGAAGAATGTAATATTCCTTTGTGTTTTCGTACACAATAAAGAATTATTGTAATGTATTGGATGTATATTTTTTTCATTGTGCCTTGAAAACTGCAACTGAAAGAGATTGTTTGGTTTTATCAGGCAGCTCGTATTGGCAACCAGTGGTAGCTCGGCAGTTCCTGCGGCAGTCACCATTCGGGCGCAGCGTAGTTCCGCCGAGGCTTTTGGCGCAGGCGTCGTCGGCAAGCCTGCAGCCGCCAGCGCGGCAACGCAGCCCGCCGCGGCGCACAGCTTCCTTCCGGCGCGGACGCGAGGTGAAGTTTGCGGAAGTGGCGACGTCGGAACCGGCCGTTTGACGCGGGCAGCGGCCCCAGCCCGAGCTGGTGCCGCTCGTAGTGTCGAGTACCGTCTCCCCCACTTCCCCACAGTCTCCCTGACGTGAACCCGAGCGAACGACTATGGCCCATACCACAGACTTCTAGTAGATGTGCCCACGTAGACAAAACCCCCGCATCCCAGATATTTTCTTTCTGCTCAATAGTTGACGGCGAAATTGTTGCAGCAAGTGGATAGAACGAATCATGTATGAGAGAAATGACAATTAGGCAACAGTTATTTTTCATTGTAAAAACTTAAAAAAAATGAGCTTCCTAAAATTAACCTACCTAAACCTGTTCGTTCGCTCGAGATTGGCTTATAGTGTGAAACATTTTATTGTTCACGAAGTGATAGTGACAAGTGACATTGTGATAGTGACAAAACACTGGAACGTTAATTTATTGACAAACGTTTAACTAAAAATGGTGTGACAAGTAGACTTAGATAGAATTAAATGTATTTTTATCGTACATTGCGTTGCAAAATGAACGCTCAAGCACCACCAAAACTATTAATATCGTACAAACATTGTACATCATGCCAGTGCTAGAACAAATGTGGAACAGGAGCAAATTTTATGATTGTTATAACTAATTAAATATGTAATGATTGTGATCTTCATAAAAACTAACATAAATAAACTGTTTTTAGTAACATGTTAATAGTACATATTAAATGTGTTAAATTCGTGATAATAATAGTTACTGCGATAATTACCTATATTCGGTATGTTGAATAGTAAAGATGTATCTATTTTCGAGCTCCTTGTTCTTGTATCGTTCATGTTCACTAATAGAATTGAAAACAAATAATTATATTACCTGTTGTTTGGTAACTCTACCATTTTTAAACGTACTCCATATACTGTAAATCATGTATACCAAATACACATAGCACACCAAGTCAACGATTTTTAGACTGTTGTTGTAATGTTGTCCATTGTCTATTGTTTTGAGTTTTTCAAAATACGTACACTTATCCATGTTCGTGACCCTATTTCCCTTCATCAAGTACTAAGTCCTCAAGTTATTTTATTTTCCTGCATCTTAGTTTTAAGTCTAAAAACTTTTTTTAAGCATTAAATTAAAGAAGTTAAATACGTGAATACAAATTGGTGAAATCACATACAACGAACGTTTTATTTGTAATACGTTAATAAAAATTGAACTCATAGTTGAACGGATTGCAAAAGGTTACTGAAAAAAATAATTTATATGTATCCAATTGCACACTTAAATAAAGTTAAATACCTGAGTATGTAAATTGTTATATTGAATTGAATCAATTTATATTGTTCTGGAGTACCTACATACAATTCATGTTTCATAAATAAGCCAACTGCACTTACGCCATACATTATAGTCTACGGTTCAAAGCTGCACCTTTTATAAATATCAATTTGTCACTAATTTGAAATCGTTAATTTGAAAAAATGTGCTTTTAGTAAATTTTAGCTTTAACATAATATGTAATAACACTGTCAAAAGCGCCTCACCTTAGATCTTCCAATTTAGATGTCATTTCAAATGAATATAACAATGGATTTTTTCCACTGTACCGGCATTGTACCATCTAGTACGTTAACAGTATGTTACTCGCACATATAAGCCTTGCGTAACCGCGGACCGGACGGTGGACAAGCGCCTTGTACGGTCACTATGGTGTTTAGTTGACGCTGTCGCTTCGCATATTTACGTGATTGTCAGATTAGATGAAGTAGTCTTTATATTTATTACAATTATGTAATTCTAGTCGACATTACGTCGACTGTAATGCGTAAACTGAAAGGCCTTTTTTTTCTAATGTCACATGATGTGGGCCCTATGAGCCTCTACAATTCCACCGAGGTTTTTGTGGGGAACCGGAAGGGCTCACCCAGGCTTAAAGTGAGCGGGGGAGGGACTGAAAGATCGTGTAATCACACGTACATATACGTATGTAAATTGTCTCAAGTAGAATTTCAAAATTTGAAAGTATATTGACAGATAAGGCATTTTGGAAATGTGCACAGCAAGTTTTGCGCATTCACGATTATACGATCTATCGCTAATACAAACATATCGTTCTTCGTCTTGACTCGTTTCAAATATCACTCGCTTGGTTAGTCTGGTCGGTGTAGTAAATCTCTTTTGTAAGAGTGATTGTTCTTCCATGTATAAGACAACTTCCTTCTCTAACACCGGTCACAAACATGCCATACAGAGGAGTGCGATATTGTGATACTTATAAAGTTACACACACATTGGATATTTGTTTTATTTCATAAATAACGTTTTTAGGTTATTATTATTTTACTATGGCTGGACTCTCTATTTTCGATGCTTGATTGTTTATATTACTACAAAATTGTAGGCCTTGCTCTTATGGTATAATAAAATGACATTGGAAAAGGCTAGTGAAAATTTTGATAACTTAATAACACCTAGATTTGAAATTATAAATGGATAAGAAATTAAACATATTCTTTACACTTGCATGTATATGCAATAATAATCGTTAATAAAAAGCTTTTTTTGGATTCTGTATTTTATTATTGGTACTTTGTCTTTCTAATTTTATAAAATATAAAAATGATTGTGACTACTTTGACGCTCTATGATTCGAGAAATTAAGAATTAGCTATTAACGCTTCAGTATTAAAAACGCTTGGCAAAGATAAGAGTCTGGAAACATGTCTTTTCTTTTAATTGACTACTGACTGATTGACTAATTTAAAAGAAATTATCAAAATAGACGTACACCTACATTGTTAACTATTAAAATTACCCTAATAAAAGTATTTTATTTATTATCAGATAATGTCTTCCAATATTTTCAATTACACAATTGCCAGATAAATAATTCCATGCCGTGTTGTGATTTGTCTTAAGGTATTTTTACAGCATTATGTCTTATTTGTTTTATCAAGTGATAACAATTGAGTATTTACAAGTAAAGAAAATATCTACCTAAGTATCTTCCATAGAAAATTAGAACAAGTGTCTGTTTTCGAACAAGTATTAATTTTTCAATGTTCAAGTACATTATCAGCTACCAGCATAAGCAAGTTTCATCAAATAGGTAATTGTTTTCGCAAGGTTATTTTTGTATGTAGCCATTACCTTTAATTAAGTATGTAGCAGTTTATATAAAACCGAAAGCAAATGCTTGTATTATTTGTTGTTTTGTATTATTTTTGAACGGCAGTATGAGCAATAATGTTTCAAAGAAAATATCCTCTGCTGTAAACTGTTAACGAAATTTTATTTATTTATTAACGTCAATAAGGGTGACATGCTAAAATGAAATGTATTAAACCTACATGTAATAGCGCTTTATAAATTTTTAAACACAGTAAAATTTGTATATTCTGAATATAGTTAGTGATGTGCTATAGACAGTTATAATGCGATAAATACCCACATAACATAGACGTACATCTTCTTGTAAAAGCGTAGCAGAGTCGTTTTAGAGACGTTAATTTTATAAATACCTTGTTATGTTATGAGTGTAATATTAGTGCGTAAATACGAATATTACCATTTATTTATAAGATATAATTTTATAAGAATCTGTGCTTTCTGAATACGTACTTCGTGCTTTGTATCTGTAACGTGTCGGCGTACTTGAAAAGGTTCGCCGGTATTGAAAAACAAGCGTACAAACAAGTAGAGCGGTTTGCGCACGATCCGTTCTGTTTTCTGTTCTCGCTGTGAATAACAAAAAGACCGTGCGTAGAACTGTACCCACAACGTTGCACAATGAACACAACAATTTGCATAGCAATTTAACATTACGTACGATCGTTTGATATTTATAATAATATGCGGGCCGGCAACTGATACGGAGACTGCAGATAGCGCTTAATATAAGACAGTGTTGACTATAGAAAACAATTGGCAGAGCGCCTCTGTGATACACGTTAGCTATTTAGAGTAGGAGTCGTCAGTTGAAACATTATGTACTCGCAATTCGATGTTATTCTTATTGTCATGATGGGTTGCCCCATGTGTCTGTTGCATAACATTACCGTTATCGATTATAATATTATTGTATTTATTCACTTTATTAACATGTTTATTATGTCTTTAATAAAAAGAATTGCTTATTATGCATTTGGTTTTATGTCATAAAGTCTACTCACTTTCTAAGTCCGTTATTGAACGTATAGAACTATGAAATATTGTCAGCTTATTGTCATTATCCTTAATCCTATACACTATAATTATATGAATTAGTCTCACCCTCATAATTTTGTATTATGCATTTTAAACTGATATTAATTAATAATGATAATGTGGTGCATCAATAAGACTTTCAGTAGAACTTCCCTTAGTAACATGTTAGGTATATAAATATCAATCGGTAAGTAAATAACATTTAAATTTTTTCTTTTTTTATTACTTGTACACGTTCCATCGCTTTGAATAACAAAGCATATTTGCTGCTCACCCAACTAATCAAGCTAACAGCTATACGTATAAGTAAAACATGTACGAGTATATGTATAAAAGCTTTATTGTATGGTAGTTATCCAGGAGGTTTGGGTTTAGGGTGAGAATTACTACACATAATTGAGAATCCGAAGTTAAGTGGTAAGTTAGCACTATTTAAATAATTATGTAATTAAAAGATTATGTTACACTAATTAATTGTTATCCTCAAAGTTGAACAATGTAGATATTCAAAGACAAACGTGTTGACGATCAATATTGTTTTACATCTAACTGTATTTTATATATCAATCGAAAACAACAAAACTTCTACAAAATTGGAAAAGAAAAGTGAAAGACGTGACTGCAGGGTCGCACAATAAAGTACAATGACTTAGCCGAATCCTTGAAGAGAGCGCCAGAGGCTAGCCTCAGCATGGCCGCATAGATTTTACAATTTTGTAATAAATGCGGTATTCCCTAAAAATTGTAACAGCGAGTTCCAATGGCTAAATTATACAATACAATAGTCTTTATAGTTCACCAAGAAAAATACAGACACAGGGAAATACATATAATAGTGTTACAAAATCTTATTGCTTAATTATCAATTTCTTCCAGACAAACCCTAAGGCAGAAATTAACAATCTGGGAAAACGAAAAGTGGGCAGAGATGTACACACTAAGTTAATGAAAATAACTTAATGAGTATCATAATATACACATTAAAATTGTGTAGCTTAGTGTAGGTTGTTTAATTTTAGAAACAACCAAGAAAGTAAGAGGAAACAAGACCAGAAAAAGGTAGAGAAGAATGAAGACTAAGAATAAGGTA
>DWKW01000453.1:0-16801 GCA_018250115.1 Doberes anticus | reverse complement strand
TCAATATAATTATATAATATATATTATATCCTTTTGTAATATATATATATATATATATATATATATATATATATATATATATATACAATACTTACAACAACGTAAAATAAACAAAAGTTAAATATTTCTAAAAAAATACGATGGTTTCAACTGAAATTTATCCATAAATAAATTTACTAGGCCAAGAAAATGACTATCAATAGGTACAGATCTGAGGTGTGATTGAATGTTGTGGGTTAGTCTACCGGTTCATTTATCTGAACTATAACGTGTTGTAGGTATTTGCTTGTAATTAATTACTCACCACACCGTCCTACTTACTTTAACCTTGGCTCATGTATTAAATGCCATTGTAGATAAGCTATTTACGTTTGGCAATGAGAAAAGCGGCACAAGAAGTTTTGATATCACGAGTTCGCCAGATCAAATATTGTGAGTTCAACGTTTATAAATAAAACAATAACGTCCAACGAGCGTGTCTAATTTCCTGCTCGCTCTTCTCATTTTTTATTTTTATTTTTACAACTGAGTTTATTTGATGATGGCAGAGTTCCGAGCGATTATCTCATCTCAGGTTTGCTCTAAGCGGGTTGGAAGCGAAAAGTTTCCACTTAGTAGCCTATTTTATTGTTTGCTGTTAAGTAATATTATATTAACTTTTTCTATTAAACAATGTTAAACGAGTTCGGCAGATATTCAAATTTTGTCCCAAACTCTGACGCAATTTTAATGCTCTGTTTAACACGTTGACGTAGTAATGCTGAAGTTTCTTCGAATCCCATGTTGCCAACAAATGTTTCAATTCCAATCATTTGTCATTTAGTATTCTAAGAATAAACCCATGATTGATGAGCTCTGAAACCTTAAGTGTGGACTAAGATCAGCACCATACTGTTTATTTAGGATCTTTACACCATCCGTCAATCGAGAAAACATCCTCAAACAATTTACCCATTGCGATGCCTCACGTGCGCTTGTTTTTGAGGTTCCGTAGCAAACTATCAAAAACAGAACTCTTACAATTTTTTGCTGTTCGTATATCACGGCTAATTTACTCCGAGAATATTGGCATTATATACCTAGATGACATTTGGATGGTAGATGGCCAAATTACGAAAAAAAGGAATGTCAGTCAGCCTTCAGTAATGAATGTAAATACCGTACAGTTTTTTAACGGTGACCGTTCAACCCGACTACGGAACCCTTTACCTACTGTGTCCCGAATCGACCCGCACTTAGCCGCTGATTCCTTGGACATGTAAAAATAGGATCTCATGAAAAGTAATAATGTAATATTGCATTACTGAAAATTAATACCTGCCTACAAACTAGAATAAATAACTATTGATTGTTTACGTGGAATTTATCAGTGCATAGCAAGGGTTCGCGATTAGCGAAATGAGATTATGAAACCTGTCATACTGTAGCGTCGTCGTCGGCTTAATTCTTTCTACACGTTAACGTTGTACTGACAATTTAAATATAGTGTTGTCTGTGGAACACGACACTCGTCCTCCTTGGCGGGCCGAGGAATTCGCACTCCGCGCAACCCGGCTATCCCCCCGCCCGCGATCCCCTCGCACGCGCGATGTGCATACCGAGGTTATTACACTCGGCACCCGCAATCCATCTCAGTGGCGCGCGCGCATTTAACAAATGCACGTTACGCACCTCCTTACAGCTTTTGGCATTATGTACGCAATGAAAACCGTGAGGGCGTGACGAAATTTGATCCAAAATTCGAAACTATTTTTGAATGCTTACTCATAGTACTCATAGTAACTTAAGGAGCAGGATGCATTTACCCATTGCAGTACATATATAGTGATAGATTAATATAGCCATTAATAAAGTTGTGCTAATAACAACTTACGTACATTTTGGATTGAAGGAATTTACTTATTCAATATTTCGATTGAATTAACAAATAGTTTATTTAAATATTATCTTCCAAAAGCGTAAACGACTGTTAAAATTTGTAAAATCATTCAAGTTTATTATAGTTAATACTAACGTATTAAAATACTTTTTTAAATAAAATTTGTAATGCACAATAACAAGTGTAAGTATCAAAATGTAGTTAAGTGGTGAGTGAATGGATGACGCAACGTAGTCCATCCATCGATGCGTAGGCGAAGATATGATTACCGGTCTGCCAGCCAGTCAAGTCAATCCATTAAGACAAGTGTAGCTCGAACCTATCTATCGCTTGCTTTTGTACACATTAATTGAACAGTAATTGGGATTGTAAAAGGGACAGTGAAGAAAGACTTAAACTAATTAGAAGTAAGCTAATTCTGACGCTGTCATTTTTAACGCAAAGAAAGCAAATGTTAATACGTTTGCTTTCTTTGCTAATGCAGAGTTATCGATATGATGTCAATGACGTTCTTGGTACATTGTACATTGGTATATAAAAGTATTAAATATTTATGCATGTTTTCTCAACCTAACCACTGTGACATTCTTTATTTACAAAAAATCTATCAAACAATCAATTTTTCCGGGCCGTAAAGCTTTTAACAAAATTATTTTCTTTACAAGAGACTCAAGTCGTTCATAAATTTACATGCACTCAAATAACATTATCTCAATTATTCAAACCTCAGACTCTGACTCATACTTTTAAAAAATTGCTTCGTCGAATCGACAATTCCTATTAATTTTTACTTGGTACTGACTTCATATTTAATTTCCATACTTGTCCAGCTGTCAAAGGGAAATTTAACGGTTTTGTTACATAAGCCATTTGTAATGCCAACGTATTTAATTTCATCGTTTCAGCTTTCATCAAACAAATGTCAATGCTAGGGTTGTCCGAAATTTTATACTATGTACCAACTTGTTTTCTGTTAATTGTTATTTTCAAATATGTTAATGTTATTTTGCAATCTCTAAATGATGGATTTTTTTTTCTTAATACGTATCTTGGCTTTTGTGCATTTTGAGGTTTTGATCAGTCTGATTACATAAGTTTGCAGAAATAATATTTTAATGACTTAATATTGTATCAATAGCGGATAACATTACTTCCAGTTTTAAAGGGCCAGTTCAGACCACAGAAAAAAATGAAGTTTATTGTCCTACGGTTTAAACTTATATAAGCGTATGTTGGATTTTCTTTTTTGTTTTGGATCTCAAAGGCTTGCTCCTAAAAGTTTCAACCCTACATGATGAAACATGTAACAGAAGGGGCATGTCAGGTGTGAGTAGCTGCGACACACTTGTAGGTAGCGAGTGGCTAGCAATATCAACAAAAACCCACCCACCTGCTAGAAGTTGCCCTATCACGTGCCATTAAACTGTATTTTAAGACTTTAAACGAGACGAGACTTACTGTTTTTACTGTCCTTTTATGTCGTACATATTAGTATCTCGTATAGTTGCTTGTTTAATAGAAACAGTATTGATAACAATTCTAACATTATTAATTAGTGTAACTTACTTACTAAGATCTTTATGTATTTTAAAACAGCGCTTCAGATTTTCGATTGCGTGATATCTATTTATAGAATACCTACGCAAGTCAATAAATTAGATTATATTATTAGTGCGTTAGTTGGAAAGGGAAATATTACGTATAGCTATTTTTACAAATATACCTCTTTAAACATATAGAATCATTACGAATTATGTACACGTTAATTTTGAACCTTGTTCGAAGGACACACAATTTAGTTTTTTTATGTTAATAACATAGAATAGCTAACAATAGAATAGTGAATAGAATAGAAGCATAATGATGTTAAGCGATCACGACGGGCAGAACGAAAGTCCTATCTGAGGTCGTATGTGGATGCGTTGCTACTCATGAGGAGTAAGTAGGAATGCCTCTTGTCCGGTGTCTTCTGCCTAATCACACCCTTCAAACCGAAACACGGAGTTCTCACACTGCTGCTTTACTGCAGAAATAGGTGCTGCGGTAGTGCCGCCGTGGGCGAACCTTCGACATAAGACTACCATCAAAAGAGATTGAAAGAAAGAAGAAAAGTCGGAAACTAACTGAATTAACGTTTATCTAGGCGTTATGAAAGATATTTTTTTTTATCATACCTACGTAGGTCCGTCATACGCTTTAAGTTTAAATGCAGCTATTAAAAGGTGGAGTTAAGAAGATGTCAAAGGTGTCAATGACAGAGATTGTAAACAAGGAACACCCATCTTTGACGAGTTACCCCACCCTACTGATGTACTCATGTGCCCAACCACTTAACAGCACGTACTATCAAACATTAGCTTAGGTCCAAAAGCTTACGAAATAAGATGTCCACTCACAATTTACGGTCCAGTAGATATATGTCTCTTGTCTGTTTATCTCCTTAGAAAGTTTTTTTAACGAATGTTGCCAGTTAGCTTGTGGATACTTGTACTTGAAAAATTAACACGTCTTTGTCAACAAGTTTTAAAGCATTTAACTTTAGTGCATTTCGTCGCCCTACCGTCATTAAGTTTTATTTAATCAAATCAATTAGTAAGAAAGATAACACTGAGTCTAAAAGTGAATTTTGTGACACAAAAAACCATTTCATCCTAATTCTCAAATCGTAGTAAAGGATCTTATATAAGTACGAAAAACAAATTTATATGACGTATATGAATTCAATTACAAATGAATTTTAATTTTACGAGTAAGACTGCTGAAAAATTAAATTGCTTATATGAGATTTTACAGGGTTCTTAGTACCGTCAATTGGCTGAGTGAATATCGATCATAAACATACATAACTGCATGAATTTGTTTCTTTTGTGTATTTGTGTATTGCACATTCCAATTTAAAGTCTTTTGTTGTGAAGCCGAGTAAGATTGATGAATTGACGACAGAATTTTTTACGTTCCCACAAACTATACTGTACTGTACTTGTATTTCCCATAACTGTATGGGTTCCTCAACGAGTTTTTTTTTATCATTTAATGATCGACACGTTACACGATAGGATCTCGACCGTTAGTGCGTTGGGAGTAAATTGTCTTAATAACGTTTATTGTCGCCAATTACGCAGCGAGAGTGTTTTTAAAAAGTTTTTATCTCACGTACATCTGGTCGTATAACCATTGCTTTGTAATGTTGCTTGTACTTGAAAAAATATAGGCGTGCTATTAAATATTTACATACTTAGCAAATTGAGAAACATAAAATTTTATTTTAAATTTAGTTTTTAACTTATCCAGATGGTTGTATTTGTTTGAATCGAATATCACACACATGTGTATATACCATTTCTTCATCGCTCACATTCAATGAAACTGAACCGTATTGACAAGAACGATCTTTACTAGTCAATACAGTCGGTTAGCTGTAATTCTGAAGTCAGGAAAATACCGCTCGTTAAATTCAATTACATGAAACCATCCAACAATAAGCTCTTGGATGAGGCTGCAGAAATTATGGTCCGCTTTTCTAAAGAGCTATTTAGACCATTCAGTTTAATATGGAGCATTTATAGAATATAACGTCGTAAACCTAACAGTATTGAAGGGTTGTACTCAACTCGTTGCGTCGCTTTGCAGTAATGTTGTTGATTTATTGTAAGGACTTTAAATGACTTTGTAGGATACTGATACCGGGTAAAACTTTGTTACCTTCGGATTGTCTTAAAGATTTTCAATCTTACAGTATCTGTTTCAATTCCAACTACCAATAAAAAAACTAAACATTTTATTCCGCACGAAATTTTAATATTTTGAATTAATAATATTTATTATATAGTAATATTTCCAAAGTTCCAAAGTTTTGTTTTAATCGTTATAGAAATGAACACCGTTTGTAAATGGGGAAGAATGGTAAAAGCGCTTTAACTAGTTACTGTGGCATGTTTTATGAGAGATACTTATAGTTGGGGATTGCTGGTCCAGGCAATCCCGCAGATTGCGCGGGAGAAAGATTCCGTAACAACGGGACCCGCATTCCCCTTTTTCATACCACTGCGCCATTACACTTTTATATTGCATTAAATTACACGAATATTCTAGGATTACTACGTTATCCTCGTAAATATTTTAATTACATATTGATACGTGTGCTTTATTTCAATAAGTAATACGGGTCCTTTTCGTGTACTCTGCCTTACCACAATTTTTAAACCTATTTCTATTCTAGCACTTCTTCTGCCTTTCAGCTTTGTTTCGACGTAACGCGTCAAAAAAGTCTCTATTTTTATTTATATATATACTAACAACTTATTTACCGTGAATCATATGTTGGATGAGAAAGAAAATAAAGCCAATTCTTAACACATACGCAGGCAGTAATAGGCAGGTTCTTTCAAAATATACGTTAAAGTGCTATAAATAGAGATCTGTTGAAACAACATAATTTTATTGTTCTCTTATTTATATTGAAATCCTAGTAAAATCATATTTAATTAAAACTAATGACTGTCTGTTCATGTACCTAATGTTATATTTATTTCGTATAAAACAGAAATCTTTAAAAATTCAATTGAATCTTTTAAGAAAATATTAAAATTCAAAATACCTTACTTAATGCCCACGGAACCGTGTCCATCCTAATAAGCGCGAGACATATATGAATAAAGCATGCTAATGCTTAGATATTAATCCAACAAAATAACAAACTAACAAGAGTTAAACCTGTTCATTGTTTTTTTAGCTCTTCTTCAGCTTTGTTAAAGTGAGTTGCCCGTACTTTATCATTGGCAAGCATCTTCGCGTAACTTATGAATTTGCATGTTTACGATCCTTCTCTGTAGGTGGTCCACCGCGATTTGTCCGGGGAATGGTAACCGCATGACAGGTGGTTAACCGAACACCATTAACCAAACGACCGGTTAACCATTAACCAATGCCGATTCTTGTTCATTGTATCTTAACATCGATTTATCCCCACTTGTAACACTGAGTTATCTTTCCGCTATCAGAACGCTTTGAAACATAATAGTGTTCAGTCGTAGTTTATTTGCATCACGAATATTAATCAGCTGACTGGGCAATACCGATGTTTAGTCGGGAGAGTCGATAAAGGCAAATTTAACCGCTGCGTGTAAAGGAAATAGTATTCTTTCCTAATTCGGTTGCTGTAAACTGGTGAGAAACGTCATTTCAATAATGTTACTTGTCACTCTGCGTTAAACGGCTATGTTTTGATTAGTGTAGGTTGTCAGAAACAATGTGTGTGCTACTTATATATATGCCACATCTAGCAGACGATCAGCACTTCGAGCGTTATACGTGTACATCGTACATGCATTCTGTTACGATTATACATCGACCTTAAAAACCTATTGTTGCTAAACATATACATTTATTTACAGATTTGCAAATTATTCATGGTTGCAAGAGAGTGATAGTCTAAGTGATTAAAAATCTCGATGGACCTGAGCGGAGTGAGCGAGAATCCGGAACGGGTCCGGTGGGTAAGGGTTCAAATCCCGGCACGCAACTCTAGTTTTTCGCAACCATTATGTACAATTATTTCCAAATTATATGCGTATTAGAAATTAATTATCTCTCGCCTTTACGGTGAAGGAAAACATCGTGAGGAATCCTGCATGCCTTCGTAATGTTCTTGAAGGCATGTGAAGTCCGCCAATCTGCACTTGCCCAGCATGGTGGGCTATGGCCTATGCCTCTCATCTCTGAGAGAAGACCTGTGCCCAGTAGCTCATTAATCGGTTGATGGTGATACGCAAATTTTTCTTCATGGGTAAAATAAGTTTTAAGTTTTGTATTTAAAATCGTAATACGTTAATTAGTGTAATTGGTATTAAAACCGTTCTAATTGACTTAAATAAATAAATTAAGCGTAGCAAGAAAAAGTAGCGTTGTAAGCAACGTTCTATAAATATCCTACTTAAAATCGAATCATCGTAGTCGTGTCCTTGCATCATCCTAACAGAGTAGACTTCGTGTTCAAAGTATTTATTGTGGATCTATGGCATAACATTTGAGGGCACAGGTTGCAGGTTGCGTCAACGCTGCACTTTCGATGTGCGCAAGTGAAAGGCGCATCTTCGAATACAGGTGCATCAAGGGACCGCAAACTGCTATAGTAGATACCTAATAGCCTCAACCGTTAGGCGGTCATGCTAGTGCAATAACATTTCTTTGTGCGTCCATGTAT
The DNA here is from genome assembly GCA_018250115.1 of Doberes anticus. Lineage (NCBI taxonomy): Eukaryota > Metazoa > Arthropoda > Insecta > Lepidoptera > Hesperiidae > Doberes > Doberes anticus. The sequence goes on along the minus strand of DWKW01000453.1, from coordinate 8,720 downwards.
TTGTTAGAGATACTTTAGTAGCAAATTGTTCTTGGCGGAAGCTGTATGCTCAAGGGCTATAAATTTAGCACCCGACATGCAACATGTGAATTATGAATGAATGGAGTACTCTGTAATGAATCCGATCTGGTATGAGCCCACAGCCTGCGGCGTCTTTTATATCGCCTGTTTATCCTCGGCTTTATAAAGTGCTTACATTGAACTTGCTACCTATTCACTATTTATTTATTAATTAATCTAATAGCTTGCAATGCAATGCAATTTCTGTTAAATCTTACTAACGAAACTAACATTCTTTCAATTTAATTCTTATCCATTTTAGTCGTAAAAATCATTTGTTACAATGCTAAAGTTATACGATTTACTTTTTTCACTTTTACGGCAGCAAACGAACATCTTTTTTAAATGACCTGTTCGTAAGTATTTAAATGTTAAGCAAAGAATGCAATCCATATCTACATTTACATCTAACCACAAAAAGGTCAAAACTATCTGAAGTTATATGTTGATACGTCTCTACACCTGATAAAGTAAGAAACCCTCATAGTCTTAGAGGATCTGCCAATGATGTCTATGTATGCCATCACATATGATCAAAGTAGTAAGAGTTTAAAACAAACTGGTCATTCGTGCTTGTGAATGGCAAAATCATTAGCAAAGCACAGCGCTTATATTCTACCTCAAATCAAATTAATGTCAACTGAGAGTCAGTTTCGTTTTACATTTAAGACCATAAAACAAATTCGTTTGAAACTTGTGACTAATCACGTTTTACTTGTTGCGGTTTAGCGTCTACAACTCAATTGCCCCGGAAAGCGTGTTCGAAGTTCGTGCGCGGTGTCTCATTACTAGGGATGTTTACTATTAACCGATGTCTGTTCTTTCATTAGCTCCATTCTGTCATTACTAGCGGACCTGGGCGTCGTAGGAAATTGTTAGCGTTGAATGCGGCGAGTACCTAACGGGAATGTACCGACTCAATTATAACTCTCGCGTCATTGCTTCCACTTTCTTATTATGCTAGTAATTAATGCTATTATAAGTTTTTCTCAAGGCACTTCACTCAACATTTCCTGGTGGTAACTAAGAATGACATAGGGATGTTTCGTCAAAAGCGCGATTCGTTTTAAGTTTAGCGTTTTGTTTCTGTTTTCTTAGTGGCACTTAGTGGTAGTAGGCACTAAGAAAGAAGATAATCACATGATGATCGAATAAATTTATTACGTAGATAATAATATTTCGGGAAATACTGTTCTGTTAAAATGCGCACTTAACGAAACAAACTTGTATGTGTTATTTTAGTAAAATTAAAATTATCGCAAGATGATTAAATGTTTAAAAATCTTCGTGTCAATCAAAACTGATTATACCATAGCTAGGTAATACATTAGAGGATCGTTAGATAACAAGCCTATATCCATGACTTGGCACCAACATGTTAATCTACAAAGTTGTTACAAACTAGTATGCACTCGATGCTAGAAAGCGATCGAGTCACAATTGAATACAATTTCACGGTGTGAAGGATAAACGGACACACGCGTGTCGTATAATCATGCGATCAATCAGCTTTCTCGTTTCGGTATTACCACAGAAATAATGTTTGACGGATAACCGTGGAAAGTCACTTTGATTGTTGGTCTTGCGTACAAACATGTAATTGGATCTAAACCACTGCACGCCCTCCCTACCTTACCCCACGAATTACGTACACGAACTATTTACTTGTATTATTAATAAACTTTATATTCTTAGAGGATTTAAATGTAAATTTAGAACTCTCACACCTAGCGTTATTCTCGGCTCACCAAAACATGTTTAGCTGCGAATACATTCACTGTTATCATCAATTAATGTAGCTTATCTGACGTTGTTACTAGCTTTAGTTTTTTAGCTTAGTGTTTCGAGTTATATCAAGTAAGAAGATTATGACGTTAAATTAATTAAGTTAGTCACCTTGTGTTAAATCTTCAGATTGTTTTCCTATACACAAACATTGTTTTTTTTACTTAATAATTTACGAGTGGTTTTAATAATTACATCCACTTCTTTTTTATTTACTTTTTTATTGTTTTGTAGAAATTTCAGAATAATTGGAAGAAACAATTATTACAATGAAGATACTGTTTTCCTAGCGATAATGTTTATTGTATATATAACCATATATATATATATATATGACCACATTACCTTAGTTGGCCTGCATTTTTAAAACTGATTGCAGTGATTAGTCCATTAATACATACTATTTTTTTTATTTTATATTATATTATGTCCCTTAAAAATGAGCGGTCACGAATTTTACTTACTTCACTTTTTTGCATAAAATGAACTTTTCAATTATACGATTTCGAGACAACATGATGAAGAAGAGTGCGTTGCTGAATGATAGGGATGAGCTGTCAAGTTGGGTGCCGAAGGTGATTATTTAGACGAAGATTTGCTGTGGAGGGTTGTAATTAATGGTAATCGATCTCCCAGTTACGCTCGCTCGTATATGGGGTAGGCGGAGTGGAGATGCAACAGGGTTGCTCAGAATGCTCCGTACTAGATTTGTATAAAATTTTAAGTGTAATCATCTTAATCATTACTAAATTAGTACATTATTTAGATATGGATCACATTTAAATTAAATATGCTAATACCAATTCACATATTTGACTATTGTAGAAATAAACAGGTGCTGCTTTAAAAAAACCTAGATTTCTTAAATAAAACGCCTACTTGAAAAACGTTAAACTTCCTTTAAACAATTTGGAATAACTAACCATACAAACAGACAGACGCGGATAGCTACTTTGATTTATGCTATTTAGTGGCTACTGATAGTGGAGAGATATAACTCTTCGATGCGCTGCGATGGGTCGAGGTTCACATCCCACCCACCTCTATTTCTCGAAATATTATATATTCTAAATTTTCGAAATTATGTACGTATTATAAATTGTCACTTGCTTTAACGTGGCCAGCGTGGCCTAACTTTCTCATCTCTGAGAGAGGACCCAGTGCCCAGCTGTGGGAGAATAGTGGGTGGATGATGAATTAGGATTATAAATTCCACGTAGTGTAATAAGCTCTTAAGTTCAGATTTGATAGAGAGTGCAGAGATCTTGGCGAGACAGAGATTGGCTAACTTAATGTCCGTTTGCTACTTCACCATCAACCGTTAATATGCTGGGTGAGAATTTCCGACTATCAGATAATTCCGAAGAATTCACATACTATTAACGACATTATGAAGATCTTTCAGTCATGTAGGTCACGATTTTTCCTACACTGCAAAGCATTATATTAAACACACAGCTTTGAAAAAATTTAGGTACGTGCTGATGTGGATCCGAAACCAATAGGCGGGGGGGACCGATTTGAAACCGCAGGACTATCTTTTTTTTCCGTCTTCGTTTCCTGCTTGTGTCATTCGAAATAATTGCTTTTTCTTTGTATCAACCCTAAATAGGCTGGTCGCGACGCTGGCGCAGTGTCCGAGTGCATTCACTTGCACACTTCTGCGCGGCTAATTTCTCTATCTTTAGCCAACGGTGTAACTGACCGGGCCCCGCTACCGGCTAAAGAGAAACTGCATTAGATGCGTCCGGTTTACACACGTGGAACCAGCCAAACGATAATTTCCCTTTAGTTATCAGCGCACCTAGGGATGGAACCTAGCATTTTACAATCGTGAACGGCTCGATAACTCGACAACTTTTTGAACGTTCTATTTATTAATATCTACTCACGTAATCGCATCTCGGATTTGCTTTGGCTGACTGAAGGTAGCTCCAGTAATAGCATACCGTTTCTTCCGTCTTGTATCTCGCCAACGACTTGTAGAGCAATCATTTTGTGCAAGTCGTCGTAATTTCGTTGAAAACCAGCTGTCCAAGAAAGTACGACGTGGCGGTATCTCAACTAATTTTCTTCTACGTTATAAGTATTTGCTATTGCATGACTTGCAATCTTGCGTCCTCGTAAGTGTGCTGCATGTAGTAAACAGCTATACCAGCACGACGAAATCAATGAGAAACATATTGAAAGTCATGTGTGTAGGTGCAATTAAGATATTTCTATAGAAACAGGTCTCATCAATCGATGGGTGTCTTACTTGCAGACTGACGAGTTAACTTTCGCTTGTATAGTGAGAGTGAGCTTCTAGTCTTGTGCTAGGTAAGTTCAATGACAGGTATACGACAAACCTAGTGTTTACATGTTTTACGTTCATATAAAACCTCAGTAGGGCGGTAATCTGTACTAGTGTTACAGAAATCACTTAAGCCGCTTTTTGTCGGATATTGCTGGAGCTTTCCCCTTCGTCGTGTTATAATCTAGGTTATCTATGTTATATCGCTACCAGAGGATCGTTCTTTAATGTATTGACAAAATTTTCTTGCTTTATCAGTATTATATTTATAAAAATAATGAAACAACAAAGTGATCTGAAAAAAAAATGCCTTAAAACGTAATTATTTAACAAATCGTGGTGTTTTCTTTTAAGTTGAGTAAAAAGAGCAAAATTTTGAATGAGCGAGAATTATCATCAGCTTTTCGTTACACTTAACTTTAGCTTACAATACCCGACTATACGGTGAAACAAGGGAAGAATAATTTATATGTTTATGGACTCGTATACATGTTCCACTTCACCCCTATTGGGCCGAGTTGGATAAATAAGAATTCGATCGATTTTATCTTTATCACAAGCAAGTATATTGTGTATGTAAATTTGTATACAAGGCTTATTAAGCTAACATGTTACCAACGCAATGTTGTTCTCGTCGCGTTATATTAAATAGATGCCGGTCTTGTTAGATTTAGTTCAGATGTGTTATTACATCACAAAAGTTTCATGCTTTCTCTAATTTTATGTGTTCAGTTTCATTACCAAATATGATAATGTGTGCTAATCTCGTTTATATCCTTGTTTCACATATAAAATGCAACGATATCTACAACTAGTTGAATTGGTTTATCTTCCTTCTAGACCTATTTATATATCAATGTAATATCTGGTACAGAATTATAGAAGTACTTACATAACTACTAAGTTAGATATTTTATTGTCTTGAAACCAGCAGCGTGGTAGCGTAATTGTATTGAAGTATTTGAATGTGTGCGTCATAGCCTAGTGGTTAAGAATCTCGACCTCTCGCTCCGGTGGGTCGGGGTTCAAATCCTACCACGTACCTCTAAATTTCGAAATTTTTGTTAATGTAATTGTTACTAAATTATGTGCATATTAGAAATTTATTATCACTCGCTTCAACGGTGAAGGCAAACATCATGAGGAAACCTGCATGACTTAGAGTTCTACAAAATGTTTTCAAAGGCATGTGAAGACCGTTAAGTCGCACTTGGCCAGCGTTGTGGACTTTGGCCTAAGGAGACCCGTGACAGCAGTGGGAGAATAATAGGTTGATAATAATAAAACTCATTCACGTGTTGCATTTCCGTACTTGATATACTTGTGCGAACTAAATTAAATTTGATGCCAGCGCCAATCGGAAAAGGTAATTTCACAAGCGTTATACTTGAATGCATTTGATCAAAATTATTATTTATTCAATACTTTGAGTCAACGCCACTATGAAATTGAAGGTTCGATTTACCCCAAATTCAATAAGTGTTAAGATCCATTGGACAATTAATTTTTGTATCAATTTTTGTCGTGATCCGTCAAAATTGGGCCCGCTATGAAGTTACATTTTGTGAATCGGCTCGTAAACCAATTATGGAAATAAAAACTTGTATAAATTAGAAAATGAGACTGTTATACTGATGTGCAAACTTATACTGAAATATACCTAAAAAGAGAAAAAGTAATTTGTGAGAAACTAGTGAGTAATAAATTTAAGCTTTATCAGCTTTAGTTTATAAAACATAACATAAAACAATATAGAACACGTGAGTGTTGGGCCACTAGTGAACGTGCATCGGTCACGTGTCCCACTCGACGGATGTTACGGAATGCCGATATTTCGCAAAACCGATAAACCAATGCAACACGCTTTTTTTACTTTTCTAATAATAGATTAACATTTATGTATAGGTTTTAATTACTGGTACGATCGATATTAATGAGAAATATTTAAAAAGTCAATGAAAAACGATTAAGATATTATTATGTAAGTGTTACGAAAATATTTGATTTTGTTGTTATTACTTTTTGTTGTTATTTAAATTTCATCATGATTTTTTATTTTTTCAGGTAAGAACAGTGATAATGTTTAAAAGCATTATGTATTCCCAAATAAGTAAGTACATATTGCTGCACTATATTTACAGCATTTATCATTATTCGCATTATTGAAATGCAAGATTCATTGCCGTTTCATCCACGGCCCCGTCATGTCTGCAAAATTACTATGGCATTCGTATTTAATAATTGTCCATTCATGAATTATTTCATTGTAAGTAAAGCGTAAATTTCAACACGAGTGGTCTGATCATGTAATAATATAATTACACTGTTACCTACTGAACGTTACTGAGAACTTGTACATCGTCTTGCTTTTAAGTATTACATAACGGTGTGATCTGTCGATTCATCTGAGATGAATTTTTAATAATTACGCGAAAAAGCTTTTAATGAAATAAATGCCATATCTTTCACGTCGGAGATCATGATTTCTTTTGAAATTGGTACGATTAAAATCCGAAAGTCAATATTTTGAGATTATCGACTAGTGATATTATGTTTCAGTCTTGAATCTTGGGATAATATTAATGACAGAAATTTTTGGGTTCGTAATTTATCTCGTAAGTGTTTTTTATCGGCGGTAGGTATTACTAAAACTTATGCCGCTACATAAACTTTATAATAGATATGCCTACATAGTATTCAAGTATATTCCGGAATGATGACAAGGAAAATATAAAGTAAAAAAGCCGCAAGTCGTCTCATAAATATCGTCGGGTAGAGCAAGCGCGGCTTAATGGCTGAGTGCACTCATCCATCTGAGGAAATGCTCATCGCTGTCTCATTACCAATACTACCCGCCATTGGTCACCACTGCTATTTATCTCTTGTATTAGAAAGTTCTTGGACGTAATTAATATGGAGAGAGGTAATTATTTTGATATGGAGGAAGCGCGTCGAATTTTAAAGATATTACGCCTCTTTACCTCCCGGACATTAGAGCATTATCAGAGAAAGCTCCTCTTAAGCAGGAATGCGGCCTGGAATTTCTTAAGGTGTACCAATTTACTAAGGAAGGTACTTTAAAAGGACAAAGTCGAGTGCCGGATACTGAATTTACATCAGTTAATTAGTAAGCACTATCATTACCTAAATGGTATATAGAGCTACGGACCTATCCGGCCAAGCTTAATTTTTAAATTATTCTTTCCTGATTTCTATACTATAATGCTTCACACTCATATTACCCACATTAGGATTCACACCCGCATTAGGATTCCCTATTCCGTGGGTGCCATGGAAAAACACAGAAACAAACAAGCAAGCAAGCTAAACAAGCACCCAGACCTGGTACAGATATTTAAATTCAAATTTCTACCCCGCTTGATCCGATCCTAGACCATGCGAACGGCAGACCGGCATGTTGGCCACGGCGCCATATGGGTAGTCAAAATGATTTATACAGAAAATTGTAGTTGCGAACCGAGTTACGAAATCGTTGAAAATGCAGAGTATTTTTTGCGAAGTCGGGAGCAAAGTACGCGACAAATATGTTACCAGGTAGCATGCGAGCAAGCGCAAAGGTTTAGCAATGCAAACATGCAGTTAATTGCACACATTTTCAGTCAACAGAGCCCTCTAGTGATGAAATGTAAATAAAAACTCGCATTACATAACGCGGCTGTTCAGCTTTCATTTACGTTACGTTGATTTTAAATGTATTTTTTGTCTAAATATCTCCGTAATAACACTTACGGTAATTATGGGTCTCAGAAGACATTTGTCGCGACGGAATTGCAGCCAAGTACTTAGCCCTAAAAGTGAAAGTTTAAAACTAATTATCTAATGCTTTTATCTAATTTGTCTCGCTCAATCACACAGTGGAGTCAGTGAGCACCTAATACATTTTAAATATCACTTGTCATTAGTAGGTATTATCCATTATCTATTATAGAGGTTGCATAATAAACGTGAGGAGGTTCATGATCCCCTCCGGCTATCATTCATGCCGACGACTCTTAAGGTATTACTGTAGATAAGTAGCACCACGTAAGATTTACGTTGTATTATTACTGCCTGCCTTGCAGAACCCTTTAGAGGATCAGATTAATCGTCGTTAAAGTGTAATCTTGCATAGGATTTGCATTTAAATACATCCACAAATCATAGTTAAATGCCGTTAAATCGTATGTAATATTCAAAAATTGCTTTTCATACTATACCTCCTTCGTAAAGATATACAGGAGGCATTTAAACTTAGTATACAGGAGTAGCAACGCACCCACATACAACGTTAAGTTAAGGGTTGATGTGGATAGACTGTAGTGACCACTTAACATCGGGTGCCTTACATGCTCGTTTGCTATTCTGTTATTATAAAGAATATACATTTATACAGGCTATAAAATTTCTATTCCGTTGTTGACATTTGCAAAGATACGTAAAGACAGTGGTATCAGATTACTGTGATCAATATCAAAAAATTTAAGCGTAACTTCAATTTTATCAGATTCTAAAGGTAACCAAATTGATGTAGGGGTTATAAATAATAGCGGCGATAATATCAGTGCCTATTCGTAATCGTCGG
>DWKW01000452.1:0-16801 GCA_018250115.1 Doberes anticus | reverse complement strand
TTTGAACATTTGATATTCTTTCTATAGGTATCCTAAGCTAAGTCTCGACACACTTCTTTGGGCAATTCTAATGCTTTTATTAAATAGTGACGTATAATGTTTCAGTGTTGGTTCGCCCATTCGCTAAGAAAGTATTCAACTCAAGACTGGGCCATTGAGCAGAAGTGGCTTTCCATACTGTTGCCTCTACTTTTACTTTACAACGGTTTGTATTCAGTATCCTTTGATGGTGGTAGACTCAGGTTCTGCCATAAAGCAGCAGTGTAAGAACTGCTGTGTTTCGGCTTGAAGGTTGTTGAAGGCAGAAGAATCTGATATTCCATCTTCTTCAGGAGGAACAACGCATCCACATACCTCAGATAGGACTGCCTAGTTGGGGCTTGATGTCAATGTCTGCTGCAGTGAGCAGTTAACATCAGGTGGCCTGCATGGTCTGCTCCTACATCATTAAAACTTATTTCTTAATAGCTTGATTTAGAAATAAAATGAGAACCTAAGAGTATATAAATTATACGTGGGTAATGTTTATGCTATCAGCCCTATGGGCGATCTGGTGGGTCGAGGTTCGAATCGCCTCTCTATTTCTAGTTCTATAGGAACGCGCCTCTGATTATTCTAGAAATTTTGATATTAATTGCGTTAACGCGAAGGACAAAGTTCTCCACAATGTTCTCAAAGAGGTTAGAAGATAAAAATTGCACACGTGCCCAGCAGTGTGATAATAATTGTGGGAGTTGATGATGGTGATGAATGTTAACGTTCAATAAAAAAAACTTTATTACATTGTATTATTTTATTTATGCTGTAATTTCACTTAAGGTCTAATCTTGAAACTAATCGAGGTCCTAAACAAATTCTGTCCTGACACACAATTTCGAAAAATTTTGATTTACTGGTGTAATTCATTTGTGTTGCAATTTGTGTCCAATGCAAGGAAAAATTAATTCAAAATAATAGATTAGTATAAAATGATGCACATCCCTCAGATCCCATATTTCCTTTGCGGCTGGTGTCGAGTGGGTGCTTCGCCCCGTTAGTGGATTCATTGCTGCAGACCACGTTCCTCGCCGCGGTAATGTTGTCCTGGTTGGCGCTCTACCACGGCCTGAGACAGGTATAACGTAATATTAATAATTAATAGCGCAAAATAATATTAATAATGAAACATAAGAGCTAGGATCTGGAATGTTAATTGGTCACTGTTTTTTATGCCTGTTTTTATGATGTTAGTCTTATGTGAAAGGCTCGACTGCGGCGGAACCTGCGCTGCACTTATTTCTACCGTGAAACAGCAGTTTAAGAACTGCAGTTTCTGTTCGAAGGTGCAGAAGCCACTGGACACTGGACAGGAGGCATTCCAACTTTGTCTTTTGGAGTAAAAACGCATTTACATATAACATATATTACATATATCGACAGCGGTGCCTAATAAGGCTCTACCGGCGAGTGTGAAGCGTTATTCATTTATAAGGTGGAGCGCGGCTTCGTGTCGTTCTACCTGGCGAAGGTGGTGGTGGTGGGCGCGGCGTGGGCGGCGGGCGCGGCGCTGGCGCTGTGGCAGCGCGCCGCCGCACACTACGACCCCACGTTCGACTACACCGCGCACCCCGACTACCCCGTACGTATTGCCTTTGCGTGTTACTCGAGCTAAACGTGTGTTAGGGTGCTACCAGACCAAACGATTGATCGTCGATCGACGGCATCGATTAACGTCGATCGAAGTTGATCGACCGGTCTGGTAGCTTTAATCGATCGACGGATACCGTTCGATTGACCAATCGATCGACCATCGGTCGACATAAATCGATTAACCCCGGATACACTCCATCAGTTTCTTTCGAAATGTATTCAGAAGAGGAGTTGTTCTTGGCCAGTACGATGTTGCTCGTACTATTATTACGGAGTCGCAAACGCAGAAGAATCTGGATGCGGACGTTTTTTAAAGCCAAAGGTCGCTTATCTTATCCAAATGACGCCGGCGCGTCTAATCAAACAGCTCGATCGACGTCGACTAATCCATTCTACCATCGATCGATGCCGTCGATCGACGATCGATCGATTGGTCTGGTAACACCCTAACTGCGCCCTTCAAACCGAAACAGCAGTTCTCACACTGCTGCTTTACGGCAGAAATAGGTGCTACGGTAGTGCCGCCGCAGTCGAGCTTTCGACATAAGACTCCCACCATCATATATTGTTGTATGGACTTGTGATGTTTGGATGGAAAATTCATGTTAATATGTAACCTGTACACTTAAAAAAAAAATCAACTGCTTGCGTCTTTTGCTCTGTGCAAGCTGCTTTTATAGCTAAATAAAGTTATGATAATTTACAGAATAAAAAAGTAAAGAAATAATAAAGTATATGATTTTTTTTTCTTTTTTAGGTGTCCATATCCCCACTTGCCTTTGCAGTTAATAAATGTGGTCTACCGAGAGAAATAACAATTATCATGACTGGTAGTATTATGTTTTTGATTCTAACGATTTATTTTATGATCACAGAAAGAAGAATAGGAAGAGGTAGTTTTTAAAACGACAATTTTATTAATCTCAGGCTTATATTTCATAATAAATAATTTGACAAGATCGAGCACTTTGTACACTATACATTTAAATTGGGACAACAGCAAATATGCCGAATTTTTGTTCAATATTAGTAGCAATACCTTTACTAGTGTTATTTATCAATTTTAATAAAGAACTTAAACAGCCATCTGTTTTTTCTATGCCATAAAGCTATGGTCCCAATTCATTTAAATCAGAATAGTCTCTGAGAGAGACATCTAAAGAGTATCATTCCTACATTATCACAAATAAGTACTAATCTAAAATTACTCAGGATTCAGTTGTTACAGTAATAATAAATTATTTATACCCTAATAAAGTAAAAGTAGAGGTAGATAAAACACTTTAGAGATTCAATTGTTATCTTACAATAATAAATACTGATACTGGTAATACAAAACAGTACAAATATAATTTAAACAATTATTACCACTAATCTCAGAGTTCAATACATTTTGTCTACTTATAGTGAGGATTCTGAATATTTAATCAAAACATTATCAATAAGTTCATATAAATTGGGGAGTTACAGAGCTATTTCTAAATAGCAAAATAATATTTCATTATACAGATTCTGATCACCTAACTTACAGCTAAAATCAGTCTATATCTCTAAAATGAGTTATGTTAAAATTAAAATGAACATTGGATGCACTAATCAATATTTTAGAAGCAGACACAAACAATTTTAATAAACATTACAATAGTCATTGTTTCAAATAATATCTGAACTTAAATAGACCAGCTGTTCCAATGTTCATTAATTAGTAAGTATTAACTTAATGAGCATTGGTACTTGACAACATTTAAATTTCCACAATTAAGCAATATATTTATAAAACCTTTTGGATAATACATTCCACACAAGCAACATGTATTTATAAGGCACTGTTTTCATACATACATTATTTACTTCTCTGTTTGAGTTAAGGAAATACTTATTTCAGTAATGCTATAATATCCATAATAAACAGCACAGTTTTAAAATTAAGATTATTTTACAAATTAGGACTTAAAAAGTGGAATGTTGTTAATGAAGTAAAGTAATTTATGCACACTTATACAACGATAAAAAATGTGAACACACCTAATATAAAAATTAGACACATACATTTCATACAGTTCTTTATGACTTACAAGCTCTGGCAAATAATTTTAAAAACAAACTTATTGTTTTACACCAACAATTATTTTCAGTTGTGTAGTCAGGTTCTTTTTCTCGTCTTATTAATAGTTTTGTTTCTAACAGCGCATGGTAACCACAATTCACATTTTCATATCTCACAAAGCAAACATTCACAAGCACACACTTATAAATAAAAGAGGACAAAGCCGTCAAAGTCGACAGTGTCCTTTCTTGTGTTCTATAAGAATATTATTTGAAGAACCCTGGGTTGTTGGGTGGACTGAGATTGAACAGGCGTGTCATGGGATCTGGACCGATGATTGGACGCATGCTGTACACGGTGGGGTCGCGCTGGTTGGGCCTGCTTTTGGTGATAACCCGTGTGGGCGTGTCGAGCAGAAGAGCAAATGACTGCATGTAGGTAACGATCATACCTACATAGGTTGGAGTCCCCCGCATTCGCCAAGTCAAGGTATCCGTTCCCAGATGCATCAGATTTTCCCTTCTGGAATGCATTTGCAGGCTTCTCACTAACTGTGTAGGATCTGTTGCGTAGCTTTTGATACTTACTCGTTATCTCTTCCTCGTTAATAACATGGTCACTAGACTTTCTGAAACAAAGGAAAATAAAGACTTAACATCTCTTGTAATTCAAATAAGAATAAAAAAAAAATAAGCACGGAACAATCAAACATTAGTCTTATTCTACGTTTTGATATTTTAGTAAATAGCAGTGCTGATAAAATTCAAAGCTGACACTTTTGATTAACATGGTTGATTAATGGTTGATGACTAACCTTGATGCTTGAAAGCTCAGATGATTTTTCTCCATGTTTGCTTGAATGATTTCGAGTAACTCTCGCCTCTGTAAGCTGCCAGATCTCTTTTTTGTATGCTTCCGTTCCCGTTGCTCTCTACGAGCATGCCGGTGGCTACGGCTGCGTGTGTTTGGTGCAGGTCTGGGTGGAAGACGTCTTTCACCAGAGCACGATGACTTAGATGATGCATCATCATCGTGTGAAAACCTTGCCTGATGGTCATCATCACTGATATCGGGACACTCCGCTGGAGTAACTGGTGCCTGTTCCCTTCTTCTACGTCTTCGACCTTCCCGCCTTTCTCGGTGCCCACGAGATCTGCCATCTTCCGGTACAACGGTTAGTCGCACTTGAATCGTCTTGGACCCGTAGTGGGGCACCGTCACTGACTTTCCGATCGATTCGTATATCGTTGATACAATGCCCGCTATGTCCTGGAACAATAATAACTGCATGTTGTGAATAGAGAAATTTTTGCTAGACCACGATATGATGAAATCAAAAAAATTATAAAAATTTACAGTAAATAAAAAGTGTGATAATCTGATATTTTGAATTTTAGCCTTCTACTCCGGTTGTCTGAAATCGAATCGTAGACGTATACATAATTTTTCGACAAATATTTTATCATCACTCGAAGAGAAACATCGTGAGTAATTCATGCCTTAAGAGTTTTTCCTAATGATCTCTCATAAGGTATGACGTACACAAATCCATACTCGAACAGTTTGGTAGACCGTTCTAAATTCTTGTCATGTCTAAAGGAAGACCCGAATCACAGCTGTGGGATAGTAATGGGTTGATAAACATTGATCTTAAATTTGGAAACCTTTAAGGGGCCCTGAATATTTATACCACACCAACTCGTATTATATATGTCAGTGAACATTTAAATACTTAGTAATAATAGAAATACAAGTGTCTGGAAGTTTTGTTTCGTTTTAATTTATTGGCAAATAACGTAATCGCCAAAGAAGAATTCTGGACATCGTACTGTTTACGAAAATAAATCTGAATAGCAGCGTCATTTGAAAAGACGGATTTCATACAACAAAAAAACATTGTGGATTTGATCTTCAATCTTTTGTTTAACAAAAATATTTATTATTAATTATTGGTGAATTCTTGAATATTTAAGGTAAATGTGTTGATTTATTTTGCTATCACGGTATATTATATCCCGTATATGCGGACGTACTGATATGTTGGACGTATAAATAATAAAATATATGCATTCCGGATCGGAATGAATCGGATAGTATTATCCGATTCTAATAAAGAATATATAAAATAATCAATTAAAGACCTTTCTTAACATATATACATTTAAGTATAAAATACCTACTACCAAAAAAAATATATTATGTTAAAATACTTACATCCTTAGTCATTCGACCGTGTCCATCAAGATCATAGAGAGTGAAAGAGAACTGCAACGGTTGTTGTTTGCTCGGTTCTGGATGCTTGAGTTCGACATCACACGTCAATTCCTGAAAATATAATGAGTTTTTTTTTAACATGCAAAAAATAATGAGTGAATTTCAAGCTTAGCATTTAAATAAACTTTACTTGAAGGTTAACTTAATTTGAAACCATGAAGCTGGTCTGATAATGGGAGTCCGAATATGACCGTAAGAAGTTTCCAACTACACAACCCCACACACACAGCCCTTTGTTTTTGACCTCGATTGAGTTATCTCGACAAGTACTATAGACCTTGGTAGTGTCCAAGATCCGACGTTGGAGTCGTAGGGTGACTAGCAACTCCTCAACTAAACGAGCCGCGCAGCCGTCACCCCATCTTTGGTCAGTGACCAAAGACTTATGATGTACGTACATAACAAAATAGGATGATTTTTAGTCTATCTTTTATGGGAGGTCGCGACTTAATTATGAGTGGGCACCTAACTAATGAAGATAACCAATGGCGCCGAACGTGTGGCGACCGCTAAGGGCCGGCGCCCTTATCTCGCGCCCTAAAAGGAAACTAGTCAGGCCTTTACTGATTTGAGAGATTACAAGTATAAAGGCGCACCGCAGGCTGATATGACAAACAGATGATTCATCTAATTATTAACAAAATACCTAACTACACTACATAGCGTTTATCACACATGAATGGTTTCGGCGAGACGCGATACGTCTCATGTTGACTACTGATTACGTATCATAATGCAATACTAGTCATCCGCCCACGACGGTATGGAAAAAACATTACTATATTATCTGCCATGCTATTGGATATTTGCTAATGCTAAAAAGACTGCTCCCAAATACTAATAATGATATGTATAATAAAATTATAGACTGAATTTAATATTTTTGACTGCTCTTATTACAATGAGGTCAAGCTCCGGATCCACTATATCGATATTGTTGAAACTGTAAGTTTCAATCTAATCTATGCAGCAGTTTTTGAGTGATTCGCAAGCAAAAGTGTAAAATATTTCTTTTTTGTATTCAGGGACGTCTGAATAGTCGGTCGATATTAGTTAAATTTTGAAAACATCCTCGGTGTAAAGACATCCTGTTTTAATTGTATAATACTATCTATCTGACAGACTATAGACAATACCAGTACCAATACCAATAACGCAGAATAAAATTATAACAAACAAAACTTAATTTCTTACATTAACAATTAACTGAACATCTGTTTTAGGTAGTCAAGCAAATTATGTACCTACAAAAAGACAAAGATAGAAAATTATATGATTTCATTCCACTAATTCCTATGATACAGTTTTATTCTAACGAAACATTTTATACCGCTACGTTTTCTCGCTTAGCAGCTACTCAAAGTAGCTGAGTTTGTAAAATGAGATTGGTAGTTCAAGCCGCTTCAATACGAAGTATCCAGACCGCGGACCGCAAATTACTACGATTCCATCAAGGAGTCCTTGTATGGTGTATTAACTACCTACAATTGTATTGGTAGCTATAGCAATATGTGTAGGCTCGGACAGCGATAAAACGACACCAATACAACCTACGTAATACACCCATAGCCAGTCTTGTTTTTGTTTAATGTAGATATAAATTATAATTATAGTTTTGTTCAACTCTACCTCAAATCTTAGTCTAGGGTGTTTGTCTTCATTAGTTTGTAATGGTGGTGGGGGTGAGGGCATTCTTTTCGAGTAAGACTCATGTTGGGCCCGAGTTGATGCTGGCGGTGGCGTTGTGGGCTGAAGCAATGCTCTTGCCTCACTGGGCAAAAGATCAGGTGGCGCAGAACATTGCGACGACGTCCTTCCAACCAATTCCTCAGTATCCGTCCTCTCGCTTTCGGTGCCAACTGAAACAAAAATTACGTGTAAGCAGTGGCGGATTTACACATTTGCCGCCAGTAGGCTATTAGACTAGTAAATGATTAGGCAAATTTTTCCGCCCCTACCGACCTCTTGAATTCGATAACATACTTAATTCACAGCCATATTAATTCCAATTACTTTGTAAATTAAATTGTAATTTATGATTAGTGCGCGATGGTGTTAAATTGACCACATTTTTTCCCGTAATTAGTATTATTTTGAACTAGGGGTGCAATGTATCAGTTTCAAGTTTATTCCTACAACCCAACGATTTACTCGTAGTTAAGATTGGACAAGAAATAGTTTTTGGGTAAAAAAATGTTGGTCCCAAATTTGCCGCCCTAGGCTCCAGCCTACTCAGCCTGCTGGTAAATCCGGCACTGCGTTTAAGTAAATGTTCTAACAAACAGTTTCTAATTTAACTATATAAAGTTAAACTCACCCCGTTAGGCTACACCTGTACGATAAAAATATAATTCAGAAGCCGACAATTTAGTATTTCTATCTCTGAACACAAAACATTTTGTTAGAATATTCGTCCGATTGTACGTTCGTCAATCACGAAAAAATCACTGAATAAATTTTATTTTGAATGGACTTTCACAGTACAAGCATCACTTGTTCTGAAGTCTAAGCTGACCTGATCTGAAAGAAAATTTTATATAACTTATATGCGGCGATAGCATTGTGGGCGGAACTCTGGTAACAAATATTTACAAAACATGGTTTCCTAAGAAAGAAAATTTCCACTTTGAATGTTAGAATAAAAGAAACATGCAAAAATTGCTTAAACTATAAGGAGATTTAGCGAGTACTGTAACATTTACATAGGATTGGATAATTATTTTAGTTGTGTTGCATTTATAAGCCACTTATACCCCCTTTAATTTGCTGACGTCATTAGCATATTCAAAATAGCAGGTTTTTTATAGCCCACGTTTATTAAGATATCAAAGAATTTATATGCCTAGAGGTGAATCGATCAATGTCGGTTTATGGAAAAGAAATCTTTATTCTGCTCTAAGAAGCTGTCTCGTACGTTCTCCATAAAATATTTAGTACAAGACAAACATTAGTGCACTAGACTTTTTAGTTTTTAAACCAATAAAATTCTAAATACTTATTTCAAGGAATAGAGGCCAGTACGCCAGCAGGTCACCTGATGTTTGGTGGTCACTTCAGTCCATGGACATCCACATCCAACCTAAAATTCGAACGTATTCCAATAAGAATACTATTATCCCTCCTATTCGTTTTGTTCTAGTATTATGCACGCAATCATGCTTATCTGTACCATTCACAAACTCGATTAAATTTCGCAAATCGCATTGGCGTCTCGTCTCAACATTTGGATACTCATAGACAATAATCCTTACCTGAATGCTACAAATTGTAACAGACTATATAAGAAATGATAAATTAAACTAAATGGTCTGTAATTTTGAAGGAATTGTTTTTTAAGGAGTTGTTTTATGTCGGAAACGAACTGACGAATTAACCGAGTTTAAAAGGACTTTCAATAAAGATTAAGAATTACGAACATCTAAGTACAATATAAAATTAAACACGGGATGAACTACTATACATATATAATATGTGTGTATATATCAGTAGTTGATTAACTCCTTAATTGTGTACATCAATACAAAAATACTGCCTTGCTATCCATAGGTAACTAAACAAACCTAAAAAAAGAAGTTTTAGGCACACGTGGTGGAAGCCACAAGCGAAAAGACTAGCGATATAATTGTAAATAATAAGAAACGGTTTCGGCAAATTTCAAAAGGATTTTCTAAAGCGAGCGGCCGGTGTAAGACACGGCGGGCGCTGCGCTGCGGCGTTTCCTGGAAGGCCTCGAAAGCGGATCGACCCATGCTTAATGCCAGGGGCCTGCCTGCCGTCCACATCTGCCGCTAATTTTACTTTTGGAAAAAAAGATTTCTCGTACGTTTGATTCACTTCTAACAGAAGCTCGAGCCGCCTTCGGGGAAGAATTCACTTTGAATATAATTCAGCTGCATGTTCTGAATAACGATACTGTGCCTCATTTTATTTTGGGAAAAGGTTTCCATATAGTATGTAATAAAATGATAATGTAGATTAAATTTAAATTTTTAAGTTAAAATTTATCAGACATAAATTTTAAAAGTACCTAATTAAATTACTTCAAAAAATCTTAAGTGAAATAAAGTATGTGTTTGAGGTTTGTTATAAGCCTAAGATGTTTTGCTCTCGAGTTTCAGATCATAAGCGAGCAGGCATTATTTCTGTTTAATCATAATTATGTTTCTTTAAATTAAACATACAAACATGATACTGTAATCTGAGAGTCGTAATGAGCTATTTGCCTATCGTTGTAAAGTCTGCGACATTTATTCGTATGCATTAAATTAAAATGTATTTGTGCCATGCGTCTTATATGACGTGTGTGACAGTATTAATATAGATGGTCCTGGATTCTTTTTCCCACGGGCCAAAAATGTAAATGGTGAGTTTAAATGTTTTCTCCCATCATGAATATTTGTATTCTTGTCTCTATGTGTGTCCTTGACAGTTGACACCCACGACCCAGGGGAGCTTGAGAGGCTATGAGGGTGAAATTATTTTAAATTAAATTCACTTCATGGATATTTGCATATTTATCAAAAAGTGGGTGACGACAAAAATATATTTATATTTCTAAAGAGCACCCACCTTGGTATTGTATGTATACTGTGGAAGGTGTACGTCATTAATATAGACAATACCTACATTTTTGTGGCTTTAGTTGTACTGCTACAACTGAAGCCACAAAATGTATTCCATTTTAATTTTCAAGAGCGGCACCGCGGCCGTGACCAACCATGAATGAACCTTGTTTCGTTTAATGCCGGTCACGGACGTCCATGTATATTATAATGCATAGGCTTAATATAAAGGTAGGGTAGTAACTCGAAGCCAGATGAACTACAACCGTTTCATAAAAGTTTTCTATGAAAATAAGTCAAGAAAATATTTTGCGTTTGACTGTACTTATAGTCAATAGCTTTTGGTAGGTAGAGCGAGTAACTTTACCCCTGCTATCTGATTGTAGTCTAATCTCAGCAGTGTGTGTACGGTACAGTGTTCGGCGGTTACTATGACAATACCGTACCTTCGTTCCTAGCTGGGGCGTACGAGCCGACCCTCGCATTCTTTTGCATTGATTTAGTTACGTAATGCTCACTTTGATATGCCCAGACATAGGCTAATATAATATAGAGAAGTATTGTTTGATCTTCATTTTTGTTTGTTCGATCTCAATATAAAATTATCAGTAAATAATGATCTTGTAATACTTTCCACTTTTTTCGTCAAATGTTTGTCCTTTGATGAGCCTAACTAACAATTCAGATATAATCAAAATATACTAACAGAATAACCATAATAATAATGATTAGCCCGATTTAAATATCGGACGACAAAATACCTACGCGTAAAAAACACACACGCACACCTGTCTGCCTTCTTCGTACTTTCGTAAATACATTCACCTATGTAGGTAATTGAAATCCTTTATGTAATTAGGTTTCGTCCTTACTACGTGCATCTACTTTACAGAACTCAAGGTCAGGTGCCATACAGTAAGAATAATTATCCACAGCCTGTTTCATAAAATGACATTCATTGTTTGTTTGAATGAACATTATCAAAATACTCCGATCATGAAAAATTTATTTTTTTATGTACAATATTAAAATATCTTAAATTCATATTATGTGGATCTTACCTAGTACTCGTATACCTAATTCAATAATGAATTTCTGAATAACATTGTGTAGTAAATAATAATACATGTAGTGGTGACATGACTAAATTATACTTGCATACAATGAAAATCAGGCGTATACAGGTGCATTTCTTTTCTTTAGACATGAAAGGGTGTTACTTGAAAGTAGTTATATTTTCGGTGAAAATTTGATAAATAACGTCGGAAGTATAGACCGAAAATGTTTTACTAAAATAAACACAATAATCTAAATCAGTGTAGTTAGTTAGGCAGAAGACACTGGTCAAGATGCATTCCAACATAGTCCTCAGGAGTAGCAACGCATCCAGATACAACCTCAGATAGAACTTCCGTTGGATTTGAGATTGGGTGGGATGGCCAAGGACTGCAATGACCACTTTACATCAGCTGGCCTGCATGCTCGTTTGATATTCTACTCAAATAAAAAAAAACGCAGCCACATCTAGGTATAAATTGATAGTTTTTCTTTGTTTATTTAAATATATTTTTTCTTTACTGATTTATCCACTATTACTTATTAAAAGTTCCAATAACCAAACACATTCCAGTCAAAAAAGCTCAGTGAAATGAACAATATGTAAATAAAAAGTTAAATATATGCACTTACAAGAAAAAGTCTAGTGAATCTGGAGATTGTTTTTGTTATTAACTTTATTCGAGTACTCAATTAACGGATTACTCAGCCTCAATTACTCAGCCCATGGAAATTAAAATATTTATTAGGTAAACATAGATGTCATTAACTTTCAATTGCAGTAAGCAGGTATTGACTAAATTACAGGTATTCATACTTTAATCAAATCCAACATCTATATTAGTTGACATAGCGAAACATCCACAGTATCTTTATGACTGCCGACTGCGACGTTTTCGCCGCCAGTGGAAAAACAGATCAACATACAGACAGCAACAGACTTCAGTAGTTTGTGAGTGACGGGCGAACAGACGTAATTAAAAAAAATATTGTTTTCGGTCGGGTTGTCCTGGATTTGACGCCAACGAAATATTAATTAGTTTAAACATCAATTCGTTTTCAAATATATCTTCAATTTACAGGCATCATCCAACTCGTTACAATTATATAATAGTAGAGTATCTATACTAATCTAACTTATCACTCAATCCGTTTGGTCATGGATAGTGTTAATAAACACTATTACAGTTATGTTCACTTGATAGTTTATATTTGTTGGTTAAGTATTTAGGTACATAGCGATTTGTTAATAGATAAAATATATCATTTTACTTCGCTGATTTAATATTTGATGGTTGAAGTCTTATAGAATGCTCGATTGCTGCACATATTTGTGCCGTAAAACAGCAGTGTCTGCACTATTAAGTTTTGGTTTGAAACGTGTGGGATAGGATAGTAAGGATTGTAAAAATCTCAACGACTTAATATATCATTATGGGAAACGCGTAAACAAAGCCGCGGATAACCTTGCCTCGTACAGATTATAAATAGTCGTTAGCACTTAAAAATAATAATATACTTTTGTGCCATACTTTTAAGCAGACGGTATAATTTTGTTAGAATAGATTGTTATTTCGTAACTTGTCTCGATAACAAGGGCATGGACATTACAATTAGAATTTGTCCTACATTCCTTTGTAGGCCTTAGTCTAGACATAATTGATTCTGCGAATTAATGTAATGAATTAAAAATAGATGAAGTGATTTTTAATTCCCCAAGATTAAATTAAATCCTTTCTGGTCGCCCGCCGCTGTATTTAAAAGATTATGAAGTCATGATTAATTACTTTAAGTGGATTTATAATTTATTGTTTACCGAGTAATTCATTTACTTAAAAATGTTTAAAAAAAGGTCAATTCCTATATAGGTCATCGTGGTAAGTTGTAAACATAATTTTCAGATTACGGACACGATGATCTTATGGTGGACAGTTATGAGATAAATAGTATACCTACTTACACGTAAATTATGCAACGAAGTATAAGTTATTCTGCATGAGGAGTTCGTTGTGTTCTCCGCTTACTATAAATTTTAAGGTTAGATATACGTCGACGTATACCGGCTACATGTTATAATAACACGAAAAAAGAACTTTAAACCGAGGGGCGGGGAATTCTTTGATGTTAAATAAAAGGTATCATTGTCTCCGGTTCGGCGACGCGCTTTCAACTTTTCTCTTTGAAGTTAATCAAACGAGCGCCACGACTCGGTTTGCGTCTAATTATATAAAAGTTTTAATTCACGAAAAGCTATCCAGTAGTATTTATGCGTAAGAGCATAAGAATGAAAACGAGTTGAATTTTGCGTTCACGTGAAACAACAACACCAACACATTCTCAGTTTGACGTGTGTTTGAGTAAGTTGAAACGAAAAATGCTATATCGTTTTATAATTGAAGTGTTCAACATACATTTCGTAACTAAATAGAACGAGATCAAAGGGATCTCGGTCCACTTTGATGCAATGCGGTTGAGATTCGTTTCAAGAACGGATGTTTCAATTTTTTTAATGTAAACTAACATTAGTCGGATAAATTATTATATTGTACGTAATTTTATGTAGTCAAGTGCGTTGTGAAATTTAGTTAAAATCTAGTTTTGATGATCTATACCTACTTATACGATACTAGACTTAGCCCCGATTGTCGCAGACCATGAAGCTAAATATATATAATTGATCCCCTGAGTATACTATGGTAAACACTCAAAAAGTCAAGCTGTACCGCTGGTTCTACTATACCGATTAATTTTTGTTGAAAAAAGTCGATAGCGATGGAAATACTGGCCTTTACAGCTTCATTGGGATTATTGTGGGGATCGGAAGGGCTCACCCATGGGTGTGATCCTTATGAGTGAGTATGGCCTCATAGTGAGCGAGAGACAGGTAAGTTTGACTGGAGACCGCGTCCAGATTAAGCAACCCCGTTCCAACAACAGTGGACTATGAGCTGTGCGACCGACACGACGGCGCCTCCTGAGACACGTACCTCGGCTAAGGTCGACACGGTGTGTTCCAGGACTACAATATTCATGTGGGCACTCTACATGCCTGTCTCCGGAAGATGATGAGGATTTTCCACCATCATCTTCCCAGAAACTACACAGAATACAAATACATTACACGCGCCATCCTCGCCGGCCAGGACGAAGACCCGCGTTCTACGGGGCAGGCATGCAGAGTCCCTGCATGAATGTCCTCTTCCGACCATCATCGTCAATTACACACCGTGTCTACCTAAGCCGAGGACGGGTCTCGCAGGAGACGCCCTCAGGTCGGTCGCACATCCCATCGTCGCCCTCTTCATCTCGGGGCGGAGTTGCGTATTCAGATCGAGACCTTCACGCCCAACTCTGTCTCTCACTCCTACCTCTCCCCCACTCACTTTAACCCTAGGTGAGCCCTCCCGGCTCCCCACAAAAACCTCGGTAAAGCTGTAAAGGCCAATAGGGCCCACAGCATGTGACATTAGAAAAAAAAAGACATGACAAGCCTGTCTCATAGAACGCTGCTCGACACTCGTCCGACAGAAGTTAAGTTGAACTTTGTAAATTACGTGATTATCGAATAAACATACTTACAGATAAACTCACAAACGAAAAAAAAACTGGTCTGAGTTCACCACTATGTAGTCAATAGCCAACTTTACAATTTTATGATAGATTGGATGTTTTTGCAATCAGTTTGTTTACCTCGCTGGTACAATCCGCTTAGATACCTATGTACGTTACGGTTGCATCGTGTAAGGATCAAAGAATGGCACGTGATACCTAACGATGGTTAATCAAATCAATTTATTAGTTTACTTCGTGTAATCAAGCAACCAATCAATCTTGTTTACATTTAATTACGTATCTAACATATCTATGCGGATCTCTGTAAAAATCAATTCAGAAAAAATAGAACAAAAATAGGGACTTTCCCATATTATTATTCTTTTTTGACAGAAATAGGCTTAAATAATAATTCGCTTTAATAATCTCCCTTATAATTACAAATTTACTTAAGGAATTAAATGCAAAATGCAAAAAAAAATTACCTGGGCTATCCATTATATTAATTTGCTTCGTTTTATCTAGACTATCTAGAATATAATCCCCCCGCACATGAGCTTTGAAGCTGCGTTTATGTTATAGGTTACTGTTAAATACTGTAACTATAGCAGTTATGATTTTCAGTTACGGATAGGTTGATCAGACGGCTGCTTTATATACCTAAAACATCTTTCACATTTCTACTTCTAAGCACTAGATATAAATTCCCCAAAAAACAAGTGTGGAGGAGACAAGTTCGTTATAAAGATCGTGAGGGATTTTTGACAACGAAAATGGATACCGGCCAAGTATGTTATATCCGTACATTATTGGTTGAATACGTTCAAAGTTATACTACTAATTAATACTTGATAGTCAGTATATAATATTTATAACCGGAGGTAACGACGATTGAAAACTCATTTTTACTAGGCTTTCCATGTTATTCTTTAAGAAATATGAATAGTATCAGTAAAATAAATACTTACTGCTAAATTTTTTATATCCATTTCTGAACTTGTTGCGCCACCACTTAACGAAGTGGTGCGCCATGGGGGCGTCCGCGGCGGGTGCCGAAGCTCTCAGCGTTTCGTAGCACGTCATGCGCTGCGCTCACGCACGCATCACGTACACTTCAAAAGGGCCGCTGGTTTGTTATTTCACTGATCACTATCCAAGAGCACAACCACTATAACCATTCACCGCACTAAATAAATAAGTTTATACTGTTAACACGAGTACGGACCCCGTGACCCAGTTGTCCGCGTGAATGTCGGTCGCGAGGCGTGTGCGTACAACCGTCCCTTACGCGTACCGTCAAGTGACTGACTGATGGATGGAGAGAAGGGAAGGGGCGAGCGCGGGATCGTACGACGGCCGGAGCAGCAGAGCGACCGCCGCGCCGCGCACACTTCGAGGTTGCGCTTTCATTAAAAAAGTTTAGCGTACGTAGATCTATGCGTAAAGTGTACTTGCGAATTATGTTCATAAAACACAACGTGAACTCTGTCTTACAACTATAATGTTCTCTAAGTATATTACTTTTAGTTTCTACGATTGCGAAGGGTTCATTCAAGTCAAATATCACCGGTTATGATTACCTTTTATAACATTATTACAGGCAATAATATGTATTTAGGTAGTCAGGCACAGCTTCATAGCAGGTTCCTCTCCTGGTATAAACTTGACACCTTGACACGAA
>DWKW01000451.1:0-16802 GCA_018250115.1 Doberes anticus | reverse complement strand
CAAAGGCATGTGAAGTCCGCCAATCCGCACTTGACCAGCGTGGTGGACTATGGCCTTAATCTACCTAAACCTACTCTCATCTCTGAGACAAGACCCGTGCCCAGTAGTGGGACAATAATGGGTTGATGAAGAAGTGAGATAAATTTGTGATCGCAGACCGATTCTATTTTTATTTATTATTCAGCTGTATATGCGTTTGAAAGATTTGGTAAGCACACTACAATGAAACCAGATACGTAAAAGCTTAGTCCTCAGAACTATCAAAATCTCAAGCTTAGAGAGGATTTCGATCCTGTTGACGTTGGTTCAAGTGCTTTCTTCTAACCTACACACTCATTTTTATCTGTTTAATATCAAACTCACGAGGCGACCCTGGTCACCAGTCAAAATTTCTCTTTATTTCCAAACTGCTATTTCACTGTCATATTTTAAGGTTACTAACACATCCGATGGCATTAGAAACGCTTCAACTGCTTTGAGCTGCTGTGACAATATTTTCACATTGTGTCCAACCAATAACTTTATTTCAGGCAATGCAATAATGCAAGCCTCACGCGAACAATGCTCGCCCGCATGAGGCAATTCGGTGGCGCGCAAACTCGCAACATTATCGCGTAGGTCGACGAAACAAAAGCGGTGTCAGAGCTAATCTGCAATCGGAATGTGTTAATTACAATTCCATTACGTGTTGCATGCAATTGACGGGAGCGTATTGAAATTTGGGATGGTGATATGGTTAACATCGTCGTAAGTATTGAAAGAAAAATTGTTTGAAATAAAAGAGATACTCTAATAGATAAATTAATAGAGTAAGCCAGGTCCGTAAGTATAAATAATCAATGGTATTCCCAATACCTAGAGAACAGCGATTATATTGAACGATTATGAAGAAAGGAAATATCTTTGGAACTTTTTTCGAAAGACCTTTGTATTTACCTGTTTAATCGTAATGGCAAAAAAGTTTCTTAACTTTTCAATTGTAATGGATTAAGTCTTCTAGATCTTAATTTTAAGATAAAATCACAAATGCGATTAATAAACATTAATTTATTTTTAAAATTGTAGTCTTAAATGCACGCAAGTACCTACTACAAAGTACATAGCTGTTAGAAGCAAAAACTAAAAACGAACTTGACGAGTTTCTAGAATTTTAATAAACAATTAATAGACGGCAATGAGAAATGATTTCATTTTGACATTAAAAAGCCATTAATCAATCTCATTACACTAGCATAAACAAACTTTGTTTATGAAAGTAGTCTCTCATATGAGAAAACTAATTATGCTGCGAGATCTTACAAATAAAGTTAAAAAGGGTAGGCATATAAAACAGATTCAATTTATTTCAAGTTAAACCAACATAAAGTATTTTCTACTTAGGTGCTTAAGTAATTTGAAATATACGCGCGATGGAAAACCATTGAAACTAAACTTAACTTTAGTTTTCTTAATAATAGTAATAATTAATTTAATTAAGTGTAAATTTAAAGATATCAAAATTCAGTTCAGAGGCGCCATGAATGCTGAACCGAGATTGATATAGCTCAGCATCATCATGCAGGTTTCCCTACCGCAATGCGAGTTTCTTTTATGCACATAACTTCGAAAAATTAGGGATTATGGGTTTCAACCTGATCCGCCGGAAAGGGAGGCCGTTTTAAACTACTAAGATTTCAATCACTGCTGAATTAAACTTAACGCAACTTATTGTCTGAGGAACTCTTATGAATATACAAAAAGAGATAAGTGGTAAAGTTCAAAGTGAACAAAAATTTATCGACGTATTGAGTTTAAATAAAATATCCTGTTTTTAATAAAAATCGCTCCTCTTTATTTGAAAAACATTAACGAGTTCTCCTTACTTTAAGAACAAAAACTATGATTAATTGCACTAACGACACGAGTGTCGACTTGCGAAAAGCATACTTTTACAGCAATTACATCGTCTAGTGGTGATGCGTTGAAACAATGGAGGTGGGGAGAACGTCCCAGGCTTCGTGAGAACAGGCCACGAGGGCACGTCGAGACATGACGAATCACGAGGAAGTTTCGATCTTGCTTCTATTTCCTTGTCAGTAATGAACACAACAATTAATAAACACACAGCCATAAATTCGGTGTTACCGCTCCGACTCACTTTCACACTTAGACGAATGATCCAATCAATTGTTTCGTACGCAAAAAAATGTTATATAATCCTGTGTATTTGCCTTGCGCTTCTCCATGGGAAAAATCTTAATACGACACTGTACTGAAGCGTAATAACTCTTGTTACATACACTCTTAATTATGATTATTGCGGAGATATGTACGTTTTGTGCGAACTGAGCACTACCTACAAAGGAACGTACTGTATCCGATGTAGACTTAATCATTAAATTTTTTTATTCAAATACGAAAATATCAAAACAAACACTTTTTAAGCTATAGAAGAAGCCCAAAATTTCATAAAGAATTTCTCAATTATTGCTAAATAAAAAAAAACGTGCATGAAATATTTAATTTCTCGTTTCTTCTAATTATGTAAGTCGGTCGCGGTAAAAAGGACCATATATGGGTGTAAGTTGTTTTTTTCTTTCTCGACCATTTGTCACAAGAAATGGACAAATTAATGAGCTGTATTTGTGTTGTAAGTTAAATTATCACTGCTTACCACGAAAGCGTGTGGGATGCAGCGAATTTGTTATTGTTATGCAACAACTTATTCTATCAACTTTATTGATAAATACAAAAGAGCACTAAAAATTACAAGTTAATTATAAATAAAATGGATGTGGAAACATTGATACCAATTTTCGCCTTCCGAATCATTTCAAGCTTCCTTAACCCTGTTGCAACGTCCTATCATAACTATTACGCGTATTACCGACTTCCGTTCTTACAAAAGCCGCTGGACCGGCTCACGTGTGAGAAAATCAATTTTGTAATTAATTTTCATTTACAAGATACACGGATATTGTATAAAGGTTTATATTGTACTACGATTTTACAAGAATAACGTTACAGTGTCTACTCATAACCTAAACCTGTCTTCTTAAACGAAAGGGATAACTTTATTTTCTTAACTACCCTCCAGACAACCAGTCAGTGGAATTAATCTGCTTAGCGACAAAACCACTTTTTGTATTATCTTATTTATTTTTCCGTTTCGTAATTAGTCTCTCTTGATATGCAAGAAAGTTTAAAAATTATTTTTAAATCATAAAAATATAATTATGAGCTACCTATTGATATTCATACAATTTTTTGCAAACGATTATCAAGCAAGCTTTTCAATGTGATATCATTAAGAATAGTCACTAACGGCTATAAACATTATGATTATGACAGGTTCATATTGTGTTAAACACAGATAATATAGGAAGTAAGTTATTTGATATGATCTTTTGGTTTAACTGGCATGATTAATTACAATCATTAATTACAATCAAAGGTAAAAAGAATGACACTTTTCATCTTTCACTAAAACATTTACAAAAGCTAATTTTAATAATAAAAATAAAAAACGTATCTAATCTATGTAAAAATATCTAAAATTTAAAGAGATTTTTTTTAGATTAGATTTAAAAAGATTATTTTAAAATTCAAATTGGTAAGGTAAAAAATGTCTTCGTTTAAATGTAGGCCTTGCAAAAAATGGGGAATTTACTGTTCAAAAGTCTAAAACAGAAGAATTCAATGCGCTTATTGCAGCAACTTCCTCTCAATCGACTTGCAAAAGACAAGGTCTGAAACCTGTTTGAGCCAGTATGATATCATCATGAAGAATGTTTTGTTCGTTACAAGTAGGTATAGTTGTACTTTGGCTAACCGCTGATGACGTTGAGCAAAAAACGTTACGACGTCACCTGCAAGTATTCGGTTAAGACAACAGAAAGTACAAAAAAATATGCTTACCTAAACATTAAACAAAGTGATAGCGCAGTGGTTAAGCATCCCGCTACTAAGCATCCCGCTACGGTGTGTCGAGGTTCAAATCCCGGCACGCACTCCTATTTCTCGAAATATTTAATATTGAAACGGCCCGGTTTTGAAAGTGTACACTATTAAAAATATAAAAGTAGTAAAGCCACTAGATCCCTAGTACGCAGCGATCCTGTGTACTTTATACGCCACTCAAACGCAAATTAGAATTTTCTAGTGGAATGTCGCCTATTCATTTGTAAGTCAGATAGATTCGAGAACATGTTCAGAACCTGCCAATAGGTTATTGCTAGGAACGTAAAATTATCATAAGCATCCAAGCTACAAGAACTTGTAGTTTTCATGCCTACCATTCTTCATCATCATTACTTTCCCAGTTCTGGTCTAATCTCAGGGTTAAGCTCTACTCGGGTTTAAGCCACGAAGGTATTTTTTCTCTTCACATGCCTTTGAGAACATTAGGTTAGGTTACGAACATTACGTTAAAAGCGTTACGTCACCTGCAATGGAGTCGTTTCTACAGTAGACAGCAGAAAATAGAAAAAGTGTTGTTTAACTTAAAATTAGGCAAAATTATTACATATTTATGTATATTATATTGATAGAGTCTCATAGGAGAGAAGTTTTGGGCCGTAGTCAGCCACGCTGTCCTATTGCGGATCGGTGAACTCTACACGAAGAACTCTTAGGCATGCAACCTGCATCCACACATTGTTTTACTTCACGGAAAACAAATTTTAAAAAAAATATTCCCTACTAGTATCTAGTATTTTTTTTTAAATAATATGTACGAAACGAGCATGCAGGCCACCTGACATTTCGTGGTCACTGCAGCCCATTGAAATGCACATCAAACCTTAACTATGACGGAAGTCCTAACTGAGCTTGAAGTGGATGCGTTGATACTCCAGAGTACTAAGTAGGCATGCCTCCTGTTCAGTGTCTTCTGCCTAACTGGTTTTAGTTTAAAGACATTTATTGTCATAAGAACTACACCCTTAAAACCGAAACACAACAGTTCTCAAACTTCTACTTAACGGCAGAAATAGGTGTAGCACCATCAAAACCACATAAATATTTTTAAATCTTTCCAAATTATTAGAGCTGAGCTGCAGTAGGTAACCCATACCTCCATAATAGAGGCTCGCTCTTCTGTGGTTGGCTTGGTTATCCTATGACTACGTTCTCCTGTTTACGCCTTTGTATGTGGGTACAGTAATAAACAATAACTTTCTTAGACACATTTACATTTAACGTCACACCATTTCACACCTAAACTTGAAAGTTAAAATTATAAATATTCATGAATCACTACTTAGAAGCTGTGTCATATAAAATGAAACGTGTCCTCTACGCTCATATTAAGAGATAAGATACGACAACAATGATTCTGATTTTGGCACACATAAATAATGCGAATAATTGATTGCGAAAGTGATAACCGAGTATTAAGAGCAATCGTGCATATTTATTTTATGCCTATTCGAGTCACGAAACTACGGTAACCAAAGAACTTCACTTCTTTGGGACCGATGAGAATAAAAATATTAAGAGAAACTAATAAACAAGAAAACTTTAAGGTTGAAAACATTGTGCGAAGTTTTTTAATCAGTATTAAAATGAAGTGCTGTACACTATGAAACACTTTAAATTTAGTTATAGAACATCTTGGGAAATACGTTGTAGCATTGTATATTAAGCACGCATTGCTTTCGAAATCGTATTAAGCATTTGTTTGAAATAAGGAAATATTATATTATCTCCACCATAACATGCGCGGGTCAATTCACATGGTAACGAAGTATAGAACAGTCATAAATGTAAGTTTTTTTGTTATATCAACAGAGGATTAAACGAGACCTAATGGCTGTTAAGTAGTCACTGCAGCTTATCCACATCCAACATCAAACAATCAAACTGAGGACTAAGTTGGAATACCTCCCGTCAAATGTAGAATACAAACCAAGGCTTTGAAACCGGAATACCTACAGCAGTGCTCACTCTGTTATTTACTGCAGCAGAAATAGGAGCGCGGTTCTAGCACGATCAAACTCTACGTTCAGTAAAACGATTATTGAAATAGTAAATATCTCCTAAGCTTCAAAATTATGGCGAGTGCTTAAATAACCGTCGCTGCGTCTATCACAAGATACGACTATTAAGATTTGAGCACCGCCCTCGTTCCACTTCACCTCGACTTACTTCGAGCGCTAAATGAATTTGGCTCTAAACACCTATATCGCACGTGACTGTGAAACGCTCACAAATATTTATTTCTTTGCTTTATGTAAATGCTTCGCAATCTCGCGAGATATATTGTTGATTGCACCTAGAAATATTGCAAAAAGATTTAAATTTCTGATCTGTATGAGAAAAATAATTCATGCTTATACTGTGGTTTATATTATTTTGCTAGAGTCTCTTCTCGGCATTGGGGGGAGTGCTCCTCCACTCCACTCCGGATATTTGCAAACTAATTAAAAGGTATCAATCGATTTTGGTAGACAGATAACAAGAGTATTTTTGATGTAATGTTGATTTTTGTAAGTGAACTGAACAATTTACTTCAAACTTGTTTGTATCTATATTGAATCATCCGATTCAAAGGGAAAATTAAATCTACAACATTGATTTAATTGATTTTTGTTAACAAAAAAGTTGCAAACAATGTTCCATACCTACTCTTGTTTCGAACACGAAAACAAAATTACTCGGCACGGCTTCATGAAATCCTGTCGTCAGTGAATAATATTTCAGAATATGCAGCATGACAAATAACTATTCGCGGCGCTTCAGTCAAAATATCTCTATAAAAATTTGTTGATTTTATATGTCGGCTTATTAAATAACTCTGATAAAGTCCAACGGGTAACGATAAAATGTAAGTCAAATTTTGTATTTGTGGCGAAGTTTTTAATATCGAGATAAGTCTGGGTACAGTGACTAAAAGTGGGTACTTTCTCCGCAAAGAGTGTCCATACATAAGTTGATGA
This sequence comes from Doberes anticus, assembly GCA_018250115.1. Taxonomy (NCBI): domain Eukaryota; kingdom Metazoa; phylum Arthropoda; class Insecta; order Lepidoptera; family Hesperiidae; genus Doberes; species Doberes anticus. Next base: position 9,885 of record DWKW01000451.1, on the reverse strand, counting down.
GTAGATGTATCTTGCGCCAACGACTTGTGTAACATTATAGAGATAAAAACGTTCATAGCCTTATTACTCGCACAATGTAGGCTTCCGTCTTGAAGAGAAATAATATACATTTGATTTACTACTATAAAATTGTAACTGGCCCATTTCTGTACATTGAATATATTTGAAAATCTAACTGATATCAACTATTTAACTCTGTCTGTTTGTTTGTTTGTTCGCCAATTACGCAATAACTGCTGAATATTTTCTCAGTATAAATGTTTATGCTATATATGTATACTATAATAATATTACATTTAAACAAGCTTTTATTTTTTTCACTGATCTGCAGTTGTTACATCATATAGAGAGACGTAAATCCTGCTTTAAGTTTCACTATGATCGGTACAATAGAACCAGCAAATACAGCTTGATCTCTTTATAAAATGCGTCGTAATATATTCGAAAGCTCAATTGAAATGGTATTGTTTTTTAAGCGGCAACAATCGCTGGGGGCTGGTAGTCTGGTTTAGAGATATAAAAAATTATAGCCTTATTACCCACATAATACAGGCTTCCGTCCTACAGAAAACTAAAATATTATGTTTCGTTTCGCAGATTTACGATGTTGATAAGGTGTCGGGCGACGCTCAGTGTCGTCGCGCTCCTTTTCCTCGCCGCCACGCCCACCAGCTCTGAGGTAAGCCGCCTACAACGTAATGTTAAGAATAAGCTCTCCGTACAAGGGTCTAGTCGGGATTTCATTCTGAAATGTTTCATTTTTCTTTCTCTAAAGTAAAATATTTTTTTTTTTCGTTTTTTACCACTATTATTTTATTCGACACACTTTTTTAGGTCTGAAAACATTTTTGTCTGCTTTTAAACATGAGAGGTTTAGAGGAGAATGCATCCACCCCGTCAATTTTGTTCCGACTGTACCCTTGGCTGCCTTTTATATTTTCTGATGAAAACTTTAATGCTTACTTCGTTGTGTCGTATATCTTAAAATGGTTATAACTTCAAAGCTCCATTTTCGTCTAGTACTGACCTGACTATTTTATGGCTCAATATTTCAAAGAAATTTCTCTCGAAAACCTACAATATTTTTATTGAGTCACTATTATGTCGACTAACGTTGTCTATAAATTACTAAAATTGTCTTTCATAAGCAGGAATCTATACTGCAGGTTTTACTTTACGTATCAAGTTTTAAATACATTTTTTTCGCATATTATGCAGTGTGAGATAAGTCTACCATTACTTATCAGCACATATATTATATATGATGAGTTTGCAAAATCTACCATTGATACGCCTTTCTTAATAACATCAACCTCTTTTGAAAAGAACACAGTTTTGATTTGCAACTTCAACAAAGAACAATACGTTCTATTTAAAATTGGATATCCATTCTGATGAATTCTTGATACACACACGAAATCCAAGTAACCGTAACAAAAAGTGTAACCAAGAGTTACGTTTCTTACGGATATTTACTTTAATAGCCAAATCATTGCAGTAAATGTTTTTATTTGCTTTTTAGTACTATTTGAATGGTGGTAGTCTTATGCAGAAGACTGACAACATCACCTCTGCCATTTGAAAAGGAATCAATCCTAAGGAGAAGCAACGCATCCGTGTACATACAACCTCAGAAATGACTTAAAGCGTTCAAATTTATTCTGAAATTCTAAAAAGTTAATGCTCAGTTATTCATCATCATCATAAACTCATTATGGGCTCACTGCTGGACACGTGTCATCCTCTCAGTTCACTACGCTGCCCAAATGCAGATTGGCGGACGTTATACTACGCGACGCTAAGATATTACGAAGATATGGATTTTATGAAAAATCGAGAAAATAGTGTCTCGCTTTCGAAAAAAATCCTGCTTCTTAATAAAATTGGTTACACTTTCCCAAGCGGATATGAAGCTACTTGTCTTAGACAAATCAAAGACCGCATTGTATGGTAAACAGATGATTACGAGTACCAAACAAATAGAAGTTACAAAGATCTTTGTAAAATATTTCCGGCCATTAGCACTACTCTATAAATATTATTTTGCTTCCACTTGAAGAAATAAAGAATTTCCGGACGACGAAGTTGAAAGAGGACAAAAATATTTCTTCTGTGTTAATTGTAATAACCATTTATGCTTAATAGCAGATATTTAGTAACATTAGACTGATGATGTTACTAGTAAAACAAATGAATTCCTAAACCTGATATGTCAAACTATAGATATAAACTAATGAATAAAATAATAGCTTTATTCAAGTTTTATTATATACGTTAAAGGATTAGGACACGAACAGGTCACCTGATGTCAAGTGGTCATTGAAGCCCCTGGACATCCTCATCCAACCTGAAAAAGGACTAAAGTTCTGAGGACTAGGATGGAATGCCTCCTTAAAGGTCACGTGAGCAAACTCAATTATTTCGAATAATTCGGTATAGGGATAGCTTGAATCTCAGAAAAAGCTAGGTTTGAACACGATTGATCAAGCATAACTTGACATGACTTGGTCTCTGTGCAGTTTGCGCTGCCATACCACCACGCGTCAATTCAAAAAAATTTCAAAATGTTCATGTTAAGCGACAAATTCGGGAGCGAAAGTTTAGTGCTTACAAATATTATAAAACTGAAAGAAAAGAAAATATATAAATGTTTAGATATTTGTTACTCAATATTCTTTTTATACACACATTTTTTCATCCTCTATGCGGACGAAGTCGCTGGTACAACGTAGTTATTGATAAATTTATTAAACGCCACCTTCCATTATTCATATTGTTTTTATGTTCAGTCAGTAATGCATATATTGTGTTCGTGTAATAACTGTTAATTACAAAAGTTTCGTCCATGAATTCGCAACAATTTACGAGACTTCGGTGACACATTTTAGCAAAATGTTGTGGATATATTGTTCCTAGCGCCGTGATTAAAATAAATGCGGGAAAAGCGATGTATCAATGCCATAATTTCCCGCTACATCATGATATAAAACTTATAGTAGAGCTTCAACTATTAATTGAAAGCATACATATATATTCCATACTAAAATCACTCAAATATACCTTGATATGAATGGAGGAAGAGTATGGTGGTTGAGTCATATGTGGAAGCCTCGCCTGCGGGGCACCACTGCCGCACCTATTTCTGCCATAAAGCAGCAGTGTGGACACTGCTGTGTTTCGTTTTGAAGGGTGTAGTAGTTAGGCAGAAGACACTGGACAGGCAGCATTTCAACTTAGACCACAGGCTTAGCAACGCACTACCCACCACAACAACATACTTAGATCAGATAGGACTTCTGTCCTAGTTGAGGTTTGATGTAAATGTGCAGTGACCACATAACATCAGCTGGCCTACATGCCTGTTTATTATCCTGTTAATATAAACAATTACTTTCATTAAATACTTTCATTGAATGAGAAGTCGACAAATAATGTTCGCGGCCTCCTGGGGATTTGCTAATGTAAATAACTTTATGGTAATTTTGCTACTATTTTCCATAACTAAGTAAACTACCAATAAACATTATAATCCGGTAGTTAAACTAGTTTCAGACTGATCATAAAATCTAGTAAACAGAACAAAGATCTGAATCTAAATAACTTTCATCTACGTACCAATGCAAACAGTTATTCTGTAACTGGTTAGATAAACCAACGTCCAGCGTGGCTTTCAAAAACGTACTGTTTGATTGGGTAAAAGCTGACTTTCGCTTTGTTGACATTAGCCGAAACGCAAACACTATCTTGTATGTTGAGTATTCAAACGTGATTAACAAATTCTTATTGATATTTAAAATAAGCGTTAATATGCGATCGCGATATATAATGGCCCATTGGCCACCAAGCCTTTGGACATTTGCAACACCAGAGGAAGGGGTCACACATGCTTGACAGCCTTGAAGAACTTCAATTCATATTTTCTTTTTTTCTTTTATTTGTCCTACATTTAGGAGTTAACATTTGTCAAATACATATATTTACGCCACGTCCGCGATTTAAATCTCTTTCAGGAATCTTTACTATAAAAAAACAAATTGTAATTTTTGTTCTTTCGAGAATCAACGTCTGTATTAATTTCCCCCGTGCATTATTGCACGTAAAAACTTTATTTTTTATTTTTCTTGTTTTCGCTCAGTTTTTTCGCTCATTTCAACACTGTCCAAATTAAAGCTATTCTATCGGGTTTCACAAAAGTTTGATGCCGAATCGCATTGTTTGCAATAACACATATTAAACATCAAACTGAACGTATATTTTGATCAAGTTTGAATGTTATTAACGAATTAACAATAAAACCTACAGCGCTCAAATCATTGGTTTTGATTTCAATTGCTTTTTGGTTTTACTATTATTATTTTATTATTATACATAGTACTTATATGGAGCAGTTACGAAAGTGTGATTTTTTGACGCGAAATTTTGTGTTCTCATGTTCGGATAATTTCCGATAATCCATTCGGATAATCCATGTGCAACCACATAGGGCACCAGTCCTATTTAAGGTTGGATGTATTTATGTCCATGGGCTACAGTGACCTCTTGACATCATGTCAAACCAAATCATATCAAAAATGTTTTTATTGTGGAATACAGGTTACAAAAAATATAGAAAGGCATAGAATATAGCTTAAAAACTAAAAACTGCATCTAAATCCTAGAACATTTTCATAAATAAAGGATTTTGGACTTATTAATTTCAAATTCAACGTGTGTTATCAAATCATTAATTGCATAGTAACATTTGTCAATTAATAAATTGTAAAACTTTTTTTTAAATAATTCAACATCAATGTGACTACTTTATTAATGTTAATGTTTGCTACTCAATTAATTATTATTTTAAAAGTAAATAAATAGAAACATACCACAAACCTATTTTTTTATTTGCATTACAGAATATGTATTCCACATTCCAAGCAAATCAGTTGAAACTGAAATATTCATACAAACTTTCATCCTCTGTATGTATAAAACTCTTATAGGACATATTTTATAGCATGGATGCAAAAAAAATCTAAAGCCTTAGTACTCCTTGAATAATTTCTAATCTTGTTATGAAATCTCTGTAATAATCAGTTCCAAGATTATGGAAAATAGACAGATAGACTGACAAAATATACTTCTATATTATTGTAAAGCTGCAAGCGAGCACGTAGGGCACCTGTTATTAAGGGGTCACTACAGCCCATGGACATCCACATTGGATATGTCCAAAGTCCTATTTGAGGTCGTACGTAGATGCTTTGCTACTCCTAAGGACTATGACGGAATGCCCCTTGCCCAGTGTATCCTGCCTAACCATACCCTTCAAAGCAAAACACAGCGATGTTCAAAGTGCTGCTGAAATGCGAGCCTTCGACGTAAAACTCTACCGTAATAATGGATAAATTCATTTATACATATTGGATAAATTTGCATTACAATTAGATCAATTTATCAATTGTTCGGTTCGGTTTGGTTGAGCGGTCACGGGTGGCGGGTGACCTCGCCCCCGCTTTCCCTGTGTGCTAACGTGCTACGGATGTTGTTGTTTTGAAAAATAAAATTTATTTATTGGTAATCTATATAAAAGTGAAACGTCATTGAATGTTACCTTTATACTTACCCGCTACGTTGGGTCGAGGTTCAAATCCCGGCACGCACCTCTATTTTCTCAAAAAATATTATCAATGTTTTCGAAGTTATGTGCGAATTATCATTCGCTTTAACTGTGAAGTCTGCCAATCCGCTGTTGGCCAGCGTGGGAGACTATGACCTAAACTCTCTCATCTCTGAGAGAAGACCCGTGCCTAGCAGTGGGACGACAATGGGTTGATGATGATGATGACTTACACTTACCAAAATACTGTAAGCGATTAAGATTTGTTTGACGTTGGTAACCAATATAGGAGTACCTACTTAGTTTGCCAAAGTTATTTCCTATACCCATATCATAAAAATCCTATGCCTGTCTAATAAAATTACTTCCTAATTAATTAGCCTGTAATAATAATTGAAACCGAAAAATATTACAACAAAAAATGTGTACATATTTACACCCGTTTCTAACATAATATTTCTGTTTTCAGAGCAACATCTTCACGTGTCCAAATGGTGAGTAGAATTTTTTTGTTACATTGTTATTGTTTGTTACATGCAACCAGCTGCCGCAAACACAAGTGTCGGTTTCAATTGATTTTCTCATGCGTGGAACGTACAAAAAGTCGGTGAAAGCTCCAAAATAAACTGCAACAGCTATCGAAATATACTCGTAAATAAAATAAAACGTAGGTCTGTATGCTTGAAGAGCGCAAATGAAATTAAAATGGGAAACTGTTGTGTGTCTGTACGGTGCCGATTATTCATCAGGCGTACTCGTACACAACAAATACCTTGTAATTTTGTTGTATATGCACGTAGGATTATATGTAGGATTATAGTTTACCATTAAGCAAGTACTGTGTTTGAGGCTATGTCTTAGGCTCGCCAACAGCGGCACCACCGAAGCACCTGTTTCTTAAATAAAGCTGCAGTATATATCTGGAGTGAGTGATAGCCTCGTAGTTAAGAATCTCGACCTCCCGTTCCGTTGGGTCAGGGTTCAAATACCGGCACGCACCTCTAAATTTAGATTTTTTTTGTGAGCATATCACCCAACGTGATGGCCTAAACACTCATCTCTGAGACGAGGCCCGTGTCGAGGAGTGGAACAATAATGGGTTGCTAATAATGAATTACCTGAAGTAAAGCACCAAAACATAGCGAGTATTACATTCACGCCACGTCCACGATATATGTAAGTTTGCTCCAGGAATCCCTACTATTAGAAAACAAATAATAGTTTTGTACTTTCGTGTTGCCTTTCGATATAAAAGGTCTTACGGTATAGAAGGTGCGATGGGGCCTTCCAACTTAGTCCGCAGTATCAATGCATCGTCATCCGACCTTACATAGGTCCTATCCTCTTTGCGGTTGAATTTGAATTCATGCGCTGCTCGTTTGATACTTTTTTTAAAGACAAATAACACATCAATCATTTAATCGTTTCAATGGCATTAACTACAACAAATTTCAACAGACATGCAAGCGATTGCAACCCTTTTTATGTCGTCGGCTAGGCACCGGCCCCCACAATTGGGAGAGGCCTGGATTGAAGCAGCGCCATGGAGACCCATTAAACCCATGCGAATTGGGGGAGAAATGGTTTAGTTGCCAACTCGCGCGTTATATAAAAAGTATCGATTTTAAACGCAAAAAAAAATTCACACGGCTAACAAAACCTCTATTACCAAAATTATTCAAAAAAGAGTAATAATGTCTAAGTATGAAGAAAGAATTATAAAAAAAAAGGTATGTCATAAATAATTTTTTATCCGCTTACGCACATTTGAAATGCACCCCACAGAATGTAGAACAAAGCTTTTCGGATGGCTCGCTAGTTTCTCATACAACTGTTCTCATACTCTTAATTCGCTTAAAACAATACGAAGTGTACCAAAACGAGGCGACAAACATCATACCGCGAGGCAACAATGGCCGAAACATATTTAATGTATGTTTTAGTTTTCATTAGCGTAACATACTTTGCAGTGAACTTGGCAAACAATGCGAGATGAAACTCGTTCATGTTCTATTCTAAATGCCACGACCACATTACTGTGAATATTAAGCTATTGAGGCTTAAAACACATGACACCGTGCGATGCATCGGATCGAAATAATTTTTGTATAAATAAGATCTTCTTCTTTCTTCTTAATCAGTATCGCAGATAGACTACGAAAAAAAAAGTAAATGCATGTAAAAACATAAAAGTCAAGCTATATCCTTTTAAAAAATCTATTTACTACTGTAAAGAAGCTCAAAGAAAAACTGAAAAACTTTTAATAGACATGTTTTTCACGAAAAGATACACATTAATAATAGCTATCAATACATATATTATTCAGGGTAACATATGCACCTTAAGCGTAGCTATCAAATTAGAGAGGGACAACAATAACGCCCAAAAAAACGGGAAAAAAGTTAAATCTGCCTTTACAACTGCGCTTGCACGCAACAAACCGGATACTGTGTCAAAACTTGATGTAATTCACATACAGAGCAGAACCAAAATCATAAGACACTGCGACGTGTATTGTTCATAATAGCGAAAAGATTTCAAGACTCCAGAATGCGCTGTTTTAGTGTTTGTTGCGATGGCATCACCCGAAATTATCTGCTGAAAAACTTTTTTTGATAAACATGGCGCACTTTAACCAATTAGAATCCACTTCGTATGTTCGCCCGTTAATGTAGCCGTAGCATAAAGCAGACTTCGGCTTACTCTCTCTCTAATGTGTTTGTTAATTTAAACTACCTACTCTAATGTCATAGCTAAGAGCACCATTATTTACATTCGCATTAAACCTCAGGATTAAATTAAACCTTAAAATGCACTGCATAGTGCAGTTCTTTGTAGTAATATTATCTGGCTTTAGACAGGTTGAGTGATTTAAGCTTATGGTTTTAAAAAAAAAAGTATTGCTCTGATTTCAAAGCTAAGTTAGCTATTAATTTTAATATTCAACTGCAGGTATATAATCGTATGGAATATTAATACGACATGACTAAGATGATCGTACTTTTAAATTTCAAATTTTTTTTAGAAATAATTTTGTTTTTTCATGACCATATCGTGTTGCGTTAATCGTCAACAGAGGCCAAATTTTTCCCAAAGACTAAATCAACCATAAAAAAAAAATATCGCCTGGTATTGCCCTTCGACATTTTAATCTTTATATAAATAACTGGTTTTCTATCTGTAATTAAGTACTAAACTTTTCCACGTCTCTAACTTATTCGAAATTAATTGCAATTGTACTCTTCCCATCTACGGGGGGTTTACGGAGCAAAGAATTTTAACAAAAGCAACTTACATACTCATCTTTAGTGCGAAATGGCATTAAAGTTAACTAGATTACCTCCCGAAAATAACGAAACCATTGTTAAGTAATCACTGCAGCCTATGGAAATCCACATCCAATCACAAATAGATCTGAAGTCACTATTAATATTATAAGGAGCATCCAGGCTACCTGATGTTAAGTGTTCACTGCAGCCCATAGACATCCATATCAGAACCTCAGATGCGTTGCTACGCTTGAGGACATAGTTTGAATGCCACCTGTCCAGTGTCTTCTGCCTAACTACACCCCTCAAACCGAAACATAGCAGTGCTCACACTGCTGCTTTACGGCGGAAATATGTGCAACGGTGGTGCCGCCACAGGCCAACCTTCGACATGAGACTCTACCACCATCAAGCTGGATGTACATGGATGCGTTGCTACTTCTGAGTACTAAGCTGGAATGGCCTCCCGTCGAGTGCATTGTGCCTAACCGCACCCATTAAACCGAAACTGAGAAGCGCTCACACTGCCGCTTTACCGTATAAATAGGTGGTGCCGCGTCAAACGAGCCTTTGACACAGGACCCTACCATTAATCCGATGGCCCGAACTTGTTCAAATATATTGCAGTGTTTAAGCCTAATCATATGCATATAAACTATGAAACTGAAATCAACTTATTAATTAATGCATGAATTTCTAATAAACATGCAAGTAGAAAAAAAACAAAAATGTTTTCTGTTCGAAAACCCCTCAACAGTTGACTATTTAGATGAAATTTCAAAATTATCATCTATGTGCTGAAATTGCCACGTAACAATCTTTGTAATAGTACAAGTTAAATAATCGAAGTAGTATAGATAAATAGATAGAACGCGTTAGTATAAAGAAGTAAGAAATAAGTTATTCATTAAAATGTTGTATATAATAAACATTTAGTTTGGTGTGGTTAGGCAGAGGATATCGGACAAGAGGCATTCCAACTTAGTCCTCATGAGTAGCAACGCATCCACATACGA
>DWKW01000450.1:0-16814 GCA_018250115.1 Doberes anticus | reverse complement strand
ATTTATAAGTACAATAGAATCTTAAGTACAAACGTTGGGGATCCGTATGTAAACATCAATAATGTAACTCAATGTGTGAAAAAAAATACCAAAAAAAACCTTATATTGCGTAGGTACGCTGCGGAAATTATTGACAATAGAGCAAAGTGATGTACTAAAGTTTTATAGTACCTATACAATAATTACTCAATCCACGCGAACGAAACCGCGTGCGTCGTCTAGTTTATGAATAAAGCATATTTATATGGGATTCTTCTATGGGGTACGGTACATACTTGTTAATATAATTGACGATAAAATGTCGCAATTCCGCTGTGAACGGAATTTCTGTGTAGTTTCGGCAGGAGGGCCCGGGACCTGGCTAATCAGAGAACTTAAATTTTTCACGTAGGTACCTAGGTACTAAATGATGGCCGCGACGATAAAAATGCTAATAATAATTCAACTTAAATATTGTAACAGTAAAACTTTAGTTCTAGACCTATCAATTAATGGTGCTGCCCAAAAACATTGGTGGCCCAACGCATTTGATGGTGGTAGAGTCTTATGTCGAACGCACGCCTGAGGCGGCACCACCAGCACCAGCGCAGCAGTGTGAGAACTGCTGCGTTTCGGTTTGTAAGGTGTAGTTAGACAGAAGACACTGAACAAGAGGCATTCCAAATTAGTCCTCAGGAGTAACGTACGATCTCAGATAGGACTCCCTAGTCGACGTTTAAAGTGGATGTCCATGGGCTGCAATGACTACTTAACATGGGATGGCCTGCATACCCATCCGCTACACTGTTAATATTAATAAGAAACTATTTTTAGTTCACGACATTTTCGCTAGAGGCGCTACTAGTAGATAAAATATGGAATTCACACTGTCAAAACTCGTACAAAGGTCCCAGTTGGCCCGTATATTAGTTCGTTACTACATTAAAATAAAAAATGACTTACATCAGGATACATGCAAGCAACATGTCGTCCTTTACCCTGACACAGTCTCCTGTAGCGAAGAGCGCAGTATTGCTGATCGTCGAGAAGTGTCGCAGAACACAGAACCAAAAAAATGAGAGTCCAGCAAATTCTTGGTATCAAAGAATTCCTTTTCGACTTCGAGGATCTCATTGTTAACGACGATAAAAAACATTTCGTTAGATGCATATTAATGCCGAGAAAATGGGACTGTTTTTTGGAATAAGAACAAATTTTTGCTCTGTATATTAAACCCGTACATTTCAAAAGTAAAATCTGTACGTAATTATTCAAAAATGACGTGAACTCTAAACAAATTTTGTGGTAATTTACTAGCTATTATAGTATAAATATACAAAAAGTATTTTGATTTATAATGTCATGATGTCACCACACTGTCACGCGATGTTTGGTTGTCAAGATTGTCATAGATAGCGTAGGAAATTATAATTCGACGATAGCTTTCTTGAATTCTCCTTGTTTCAGAAAAACAGTACAATAATAAAGATAGCTTCTTTTTTTTTCATTGTAAAGGAGTAACAAACGAGTATAAACGCCAACGCCACGTGATTAAAGTGGTCACTACTACCCAATGTCATCCACGTCCAACCTCACATGTCCGAAGTCCTATCTGAAGATGCATTGCTACGTAGTCCACGTTGGAATACCTCCTGTCCATAGTATTCTGCCTAACCGCACCCTTCAGACCAAGACACAGCAGCGCTTACACTGCTACTTTACAGCAGAAATAGATGCAGCAGTAGAACCGCCGCAGAGTAGGCTTCGACATAGGGTTCTATGACCAATATCCCATTCGGGTGGTCATAGTATCAAATCAATGTCCAATATTAAAATCAAACGACAACAGCTGATCACTTTAATTTTATTATGAAATACAATAATTTATATGTTAGGATATTTACAACGTATCTCTCACGTTAACTCTTCCCAACTAAGTTTACGCTATAGATTTATATTATTCATATAAACATTACATACATATTACGAACTAACCGTCATAATTACAAAGTATACCTTTACTTAAAGCACGTTTGCAATATATTTCCCGTCTCCATACATCTCTGCTAGCCAATATATTTTGCGATACATTTCTCGTCTTCATACATCTCTGCTAGCCAATATATTTTGCGATACATTTCTCGTCTTCATACATCTCTGGTAGCCAATATATTTTGCAATACATTTCTCGTCTTCATACATCTCTGCTAGCCAACATAAATTTTGCAATACATTTCTCGTCTTCATACATGTCTGCTAGCCAATGTACAAGTTTCAGTGTAAAAAGCGTATTTAAACAGTCTAACTGAAAGAATAAACAGCGTCTTACACTCAGCCCCCTCCCTCTACCCACTAGGACTAAACATGGCCAAAACGTTTAATTACGCATGGCCATTGGCGGAAGTACAGACTATTAATAACGTATTATAATTTGATAGCCTGTTGCCTAGCTACGTTTTACACTGTGTAAAGTAGCGTTTGTAAGTTACAGATGCCTGAAAAGTTTTTATAGCGCTTCACCCCCCCCCCCTCCTCCTTTTCCTTTTCCTTCCTCCCTCTTCTCCCCACTAGGATATACACGTAACCAAAAGGTATGTACATATACTCATAATAAACGTACAAACACCTAAACAATCAAATAATACAAATCAATCATTCTGACCTTGGCCTGGCGAAGAATCGAACCCAGGACTATTAATGTCGCAGTTTGGAGCAATGGCAACGTTTTGGGAAGATTATAAATATCTAAATCGGTATTAAAGAACTACTTTAAGCAGAGTATTTTGGCACGTGGACAAATTGTATTGCTCGTTCATTTATTGCTTCATATTTACACGATCCGATTCTTAAATATCCTTAAGTCCGCATTAATGATAATATATTGCAAAAACGCTTCAAGTAAAGTTTTTTTTATATCTTCAGTTTTCGTTGCGAGTGTGGGTGACGCGGAGTAAAGAAAATCAATTTAAAAAAAACACAAAATAAGATATACAGCAAAATTTGTTTCCAAAAATTCATTCGGCTTTATGTGTGAAAATGCACGTTTTTTTATTTATTATAGAATAATGCATATATTTACTGGGAAGTAGCAGTTATGGCACTGCGGTGTTTCGATTTGATGAATGTGGTTAATCAGGCTACATTTGACAGGATACGTTCCAACGACACCGTGTATTATTTTAGTGCAAGTGATGTATTTTGTTCTAGTTAACAGTGGATAAGTAAATTTAATTGAATTTAAACTTAGTCATCAGATGTCGGAACGCCCGCGCAGGGCATCAGATAAGATAAGGTCCCATTTCAGCTGGCAATGGCATTGCAACAAAGAACGTTTAACGTCCGGTGTCCTGCATGCACAAATAAATATTAAATTACAATTACATTAAAATACTGATTATTGATTGATTATCGATTCGTTTGTTAATTGATTATCATCAAATGAAATAACGGCACCCACACTCAAAACACCGGGATCACAACTTTCAAGGCAAAAATAACCATCTATAGATCGATTATCTTGTAATCAATAATACATTTTTAGTAAAATTTAATACTATTGTTGAAAATAATTATTTTAAAATGTATACCTTGTTATTTTGTTATTTACATTTTCATTCCGCCAGATAAAAAAGATACATTTTTGTATATTTTATCATAAACACTAACATGATTATAAATAAAACAATATGAAATACTAATTTCATAAATGAACATTGATCGAAAAACCAGAAAACTACATTATTTTATAAAACAACACTTATACATAATAATTGATAAATAATTAATAATAATAATTACTTATTAATAAACAATTAATCATAAACCAATCGTTAACATTCCATTAACTGTGAAATAATTAGTTACAACATAAATAAATTCGAAAATAAATGCTCCATCAAACGTCTTAATTATACAATTATTTTTACAGAGTACCTCAAAAGTTGTGACCCCTACATGGACTACTATTAATTCTAAATAGACGCTCACTCGCATACCTGGCAATTTCGTTTCTCGTTACTATTTTAAAGTATATATCGTATTCATAATAATAAAATTGTTCATTACACAATAATATCGACGTCTTATTATTTATGAAATTTCGAGCGAAACCAGTGTAGATGGCTACAATTAATGGAATTTATAATATAATAAGCCACACAAGTTTTAATGTTTGACGTATTTCGTTGACGATTTTGTTTGAAAGCTCGCATTACTCTATCGGTCATAAAATCGCTGATAAATTTGAAAATCTTAAAAACATAACTATTGTCCGATTAATAATCTGTGCTTGATAAGAATACGTCGAATCAGTCGACTATACTATACTGTCGATATATAAAGCAATGCTCACCTTCACCAACGGTAATTATAATTACACTATAATTACAAAATCTTAAAATTAAATAAGACAATATTAAAATGGCTTCTATGATTTAGCTATCCCAAATAGTGGGTAGAGGTTTTTAATGCTCAAAATCATAAAATACGACACCCGCTTCTTAATAGGAATAATAATAGTAATAATAACGCATTATAAACCTAAATTTATTATTAAATTAAATTGACACACATCAAACAATGGAAGTTATTGCTTCGTATTGAGCAGCAAATATGAGGTAGGTTCTTCTGAGCTGATGGAATATTTATGACTCGAAATTCTGGGGACAAAAATGCTGCTTTGCTGCCAGATAAGGTATCTAAGATATATAAGGACGAGTATTCGATTATAATAATTGTACAAAATATTCGTATATTTATACGTTGAAAAAACAAAAGTTTCGAATACAATATAAAGAACAGTATTTTTCCGCTTAACCTAATTTATCACGTTACATGTCATTCATTTAGTTCTTACAATGAATAAAATGGGCACAAACGTCCCGTAATATATAAACGTCCTGGTTGAGCCTCTGATTTACAAAATACTTCCGACGTCGCATCTAGTCACACGCGTTGATACGCGAAAAAAAATGCCACGTAACGTGAAGTCTGCCTACGAAACCTATCTAAAGACGCCAAGTGAAATCTCACTACCCTTTCACAGCGGAACACGTTGCTACTTTGCGGCTGTATCCAGTGCAGCGGTAGTGCCGCCTGTCGTACACACGGGAGGTACTACGACCTACGAAACATAGGAAGCGGGTGACGTACTTATCGACTTGTATACGAAAGTAAAGAGTGTTAACTTTATACTTAAAATATTGCCATACTTAAATTGCTTATATACTGGCAGTTATTGGGGGAATGATGATGTAGGTGAAGAGCATTCGATTTGTGAAACAAATTTTTGTATCGAAACGAACAGTTGCAGAATAGATTGACGACGGAGATTGATAAAATGAACAATAAATTATAATTCTAAATATACTTTGTTTATTGTAATAAAAAGTTTTTACTATTATATATCTAAGTTATAGTCTGTCGAGTGTAGTGCGCCATAACTAGGCGGTAAAATCAATGGCGGCAATTCGGTCATCTGGCATAAGTTATCTGTGCCTGGATTGAAATGTTCTTTATTTGAATTTTGAACTCAATTAGAGATTATTGTAATTTTCAAGTAATGATACTCACTAATTATAGATAAAATGGGTGGTGACGATATAAAACAAGCCCTTTAACAGCATTTTTTAAGATTTTCATATGATTTTTAACGTATTTTTAAGGAAGTTTAAAAAGAAAAAATATTAAGAAGTTTTATGGTGTATTTTTGGTTTTCCATGTAAATTTTTCATAACGGGCTGACAATATTTGCTTAAATTTAAACTTGTGAATGTAATTTAATTTATAGGGAAATAGTAATTTGATATTTTTTGTTCGAATTTATAAATGAAGCAGAGTATCAAAGAAATATAGAGTATGACAGATGGTTTAAATATTACATTACTATCCCAAGGCGAATGAAACTTCCATTCATATATCAATATTAGAGAAAAATTAAATACGATTTACGTAAATTTTCGTATAATTTTACTAGTGATCGCCAATTGATTGAAATTAATGGACCGTAATTCATAAAAATATAAAATAAACTCTTTCGTGCCTTCACATACACCCGACAGACTATTGAAAAGGGAACATTATAAATCGCACATCATTCACAATCGAGTTGTCACTCGGTTAATCTGATTTCAAATTTCATAGTCCTCTACCCGCGTAATTTTCGTAAAAAAAGGGGTACAAGTCTTTGCTTCACGTACTAATAGATAACAAACTATCTGCAACTGTTACAAGATATAACACCACCCCGGTAATCTTTGAGATCAATCTTTTAAAAGAGTATTCTTGACTTCCTACTTTAAATGGTTATAAAGTTAACGAAATGTGTGATGTGACGTATAAAATTGTAAAAACGTGCATTATTCAAAATCTAGAATTAAAGTTTCCTAATCAAGGTATATTTGACACACTGGGATTAGTTAAATATGAATAACGAAAGCAAATGTTAAAGCGAACCACTCGTAATTTAGTTTTTTTTTTTTAATGTTACTGGCTAATGATTTTAACATTTTACCAAAAGTATATTTAAAAAATGATACATGATTTATAATGAAAATAAGATCTTAGTGTTAAACATAACTAATTAAAATACCCGATTGATTAAAAAGTCGGTATCGGATATGATTAGGTACGTAAAATTAAAATATACTGTCAATGAACGCATCGCGAAATGCAATAAGTAATTAAAAAAAAAACAGATTTCCTCAAACATAGAGAGAACAAACTGTAAAAAAAGGATACATACGTTTCCATATTGTTGTAAAAATAATTAAATATTTTTTAATAGAATACCATTTTATTCTAACTATGACTATACATTTATAAATAGTCCTTATTCTAAATGTTGTGTACGAATCGCTAAATATACAATTATTAATAATCAAAATCATTATTACAAAAGAAAATTAAATCCGCTCCATATTTTCAAAAGAAACGATAACGGCATTGAATTTATTATTACATTAATAATTTAGTATTTAATTATTATTTATAATTAATTATTATTATTTGTTTCACTAACGAAAGCCATGCGAGACGATTCGTCACAACATCAGAAAAAAATAAATGCCTTCATAAGAAAAGACTTTTTACACGATATACACATCAGTCGTAAGAAAAATATCATAGTCTTGTCTAAGCCGCCTTATGTACATAATTATTACAATACGCTATAGTGACTTAAACGATCAACTTACGTTCGTATACGAGACCACCGTGGAATGACAATATCGCTTCGCAAGTTTGTTGTCACAAAAATCTATAAAAAAAATTTTTTAACATACGGTACATAAGAAATTTTTGCGTCATTAATTATCGTCTGAAAAAACACGGACGTTCTCAGTTCACGTACAAAAATCATTAAAATTTACATTATATTATTGAGTTGTCATATATTTCTAGTACCTCTTCCACACTTTAGAACACAGTCTAAGATTCAATGTAAAATGGCATTAAAATTATTCAGCGGTGGCACATACCGACTAAAAAAAATTATGATTTTTATTTTTTTGTGAAGGAGTAGCAAACGAGCATGCAGGCCAGTAGCATAAACATCGCGGTTCAGTGGTCACTGCAGCCCATGGACATCCTCATCCAACCTCTATTAGTACGAAAGTCTTATCCGAGATCGAATGTGGACGCTTTGCTCCTCATGAGGAATAAGTTGGAATGCCTCGTGTCCAGTGTATTACGTCTATCCAACGTACACACATCTGCTTTATGGCAGAATAGGCGAACCTTTGACATGAAGACTATAAACGTCAATGAAAAAAATTCTACAAAAAAAATCGATTAAAACAAAATCGATTCAACGAATAACGTATTACAAGCGACGGCGGCCTCGTACATAATAATATTGTGATGATATTTTGTATATCACATCGTTGTAGAAATTTGCAGGCGGACTTTCTTGATCGAATTTGTAACAGACACAATACGAACGTTATAATACTGCTTGGTAATCGTATTTAATTTAATACTCCCTTGTACAGTAATATCTTTTTATTGCTCTCATAATTCTTGGGCATTAATAGTTAATGAAAAAATATGAATACTGTATATGCCACGATATCGCGGACCGTCATCAACAACGCATTATTGTCCCACTCCTGGGCATGGGTCTCCTCTCAGATGATGTTTAGGCCATAGTCCACCACACTGGCCAAGTGCGGATTGGCGGACTTTACATGCCTTTGAGAACATTTTGGATAACTCTCAGTCATACGGGTTTCGTCACGATGTTTTCCTTCACTGTTAAATAGAGTAATAATACAAATAACAGTTTCGAAATAGAGAAGTGCGTGCCGGGATTTGAATCCCGACGCACAGGAGCGAGAGGGCGAGATTCTTATCCACTAAGCTATCACTCACTTAGATAATCACTCACAAAAAAAACATGACCCGTATAATACGAAAATTGTAAAAACTATACGATTTTATTCAAAATAATGATTTATTATAATTCAAGTAATCAAAAGAGTAGAATCGAATGACGGCACGTAGTTGTGAAAGTACGGAAAGAACTAAGTTAGATTGTCACCTGTTTCGTGTCTTCTGCTTAACAGAGCTGTTCTCAAACTGCTGCTTTACGGCAGAAACATGCGAAGCGGTGTTGCCGCCGCCAGCGAGCCTTCGACATAAGACTCTACAACCATCGAAATAAAGGTAGATATATTTCCATTTAAATATCTTAATACAATAGGTTGGAACTTTGGGACATTCTGGAATTTGTCGTAGTCGGTAAATAAGAAACGTTTTTATCTACATTTACGGCCTCGCTGGTATGTGGTTACCGTCGCTTACAGACACGTGCATCACCAAAGGGATCACACGGTCTCGAAGAATTCGTGTTTATTTAAAAATCTTTTTATAAAACATTAAAAGCCGCTAAGCCAATGGAAACTGGTCAAAATTTTCGAATTAACGAATATCTTGTCATGCTATTGCAAAGCGAAGATATGAATACGGTGCGAATTATAGCATGAGTTCGAACGGCGTGAATGATTCTATTCTTTTATGACCCGAATAATAATTAACTTTAACTTCAAATAACAGCAGAAAATTAGATCTCGTCGAATTAAATGTTTCAAATAAAATCTTAAATAGTTTAAAGTGTCTATTCATAAACTTACTTTCGATCAAAAAGAGCCCGCCTATTTTTCCTAAGCGCCTAAAATTTTATTAATACATACATATTTATATGCGTTCAAACACATATTAATAATATATGTATATATATTTAATATATATTAAAATCCACCACACATTATATATTAGACGCGAGTCACTTATAAGCGATCAAAATCGTAAGCACCTACACGAATCTTATACACAAACACAATATTATCAAATTAATAACACGACTGCATCATATTATAATAATAATAATATTTTCAACGGGCGGACACGATCGCTTCAGTCCGTAATACAGAAATATTACTTGGTTTGTCGTGGAAGGGTCATGCAAATTTTCGTAGCGTAGTATTACTGTTTTCATACATTTTCAGAACCGAATATTTTTCCAGTACAAAATCGTATTATCATACAGTTCGGAGCAGTGTTTAAAGTTCGAATCGAATCGAGAAGCGAGTTTAAAATCGATTACAAAATTTGTTATCGGTAAATTGTGGTTCGGTATAGAGGAACAGACGGCGGCGAGCTAATGGAAACGTAGTAAAATAAAAGTGTGCTCCACACGATGTCAACGCGGATCGGCCGAGATAAAAACGACGATCAACCAAACATCGATTTACCGTGAAGAAGTTGACAAGTCGAGATGTAAAAAAAAAGTTTAAGACTTTTCGATTGTTTCATTAAGTGATTAACTATTCATTAAAAAAATATTTTTTAACGTTACACGACCACTTTTTCCATAGCACTGGCTAAGTGGAAGTTTTTTAAACACGGCAATGAGTGACAACTTGAAACGAGTTTTTGATTTATTTTCCATATTAACGGAATAACAAACACGCATGCTGACCGCCTGATATTACGTCATCACTGCAGCCCATGGTCATCCATATCCAACTTTAAATAGGACTGAAGTCCTATCTGAGGTCGTACGTGGATACGTTGCTACTCCAGTAAGTTCGAATGCCTCCTGTCTGTTCTATATGTCTATTCTGCTAACCACAACCTTCAAACCGAAACACAGTAGTGCTCACGCTGCTGCTTACCGGCAGAGACAGTGCGGCGCTGGTGTCACCGTTGAAGAGTGTTTTAAAACTTCGAAGGTGGTAGAGGCTTATGTCGAAGGCTCGCCTGCGGCGTTACCACCGCAGCCCCTATTTCTGCCGTAAAGTAGTAGTGTGAGTAACTGCTGTCTTTCCGGTTGAAGGGTGTGGTTAGGCAGAAGACACAGGATAAGAGGCATTCCAACTTAGTCCTCATGATTGGCAACATACGACCTCAGATAGGAGTTTCGTCCTAATTGAGGCTTGATGTGGATGTCCACGGGCTGCAGTGAACACTTGAGATCGGGTGGCTTGCATGCTCGTTTGCTATTCTATAAACTTAAAAAAAAAGATTCTACCACCATCGAAACGCTGTGTAAAACTAATGCGCATGCGCAAAATTTCAACTAGCATTTATATAAAAAAACTTCTTCAAAATATTCAGTAACTATATTTACAACAGTACTGATATTGTACTGTTTTGTACTTTGTACACTTTATAAAGATTTTTTTGATAAAATATTCCCTTTTCGTCGAAAATCCGCTCCCTCGATCTAAGTTCTCTTTCAAAAATTCCCATGATCCTTTCAGACAACCTCTCGGTATCATAAATTACAATTATTATTATACATAAATACATAATTATTGATCAATCAATGCACTCAATAAACAATACTTTTAACACAAGAAAGCGTTAATTCAATAATATTAGTTGTTTCATAAAATGCGTTTTTTTCCTTTATTTTCAAAAATATGAACTTTTAATGTATCGTATATAATTGTTTATCAGGTCCATAAGTTTTAAAAAAAAGATAATAAATAAATTAAATTGATGTGATGTCTCAATAATGACTAAAATATCTTTCACATTCGTAATAAACGTAGAAATAAAACTTAAGTATAATAAAAAAAAAATATTGTGAATTTATAGATTACGTATTTTTCTTAAAAGTTTAAATAAATAAATCTTAAAATAAACAATTCATGAAATAATTTCATTTTTCTTTTACGTTCGGATCGAGAGACCTAATTCTACTGAAAATATTACTTTACTTTATTAATTATAGGTTGTGTTAAAAATTGTTTTACGTATATATTTTTTATTCGTAATTATTAAGTGGTCACTGCATATATTGGATGTCCATTCCACATAACACCTCAACAACGACTGAAGTCCTATCTGAGGATGTATGTAGAGTTCTTACTCCAGAGTAATAAGTTGGAATGCCTCCTGTCCGGTGTATTCTGCCTAACACCCATAAAACCGAAACGCAGCAGTTCTCACACTGCTGATTTACAGCAGAAATTGCAGCGGTAGTGCCACCATCGATGTAATACTCTTCCATCAATTAACATCACCATATTAAAGGAATGGCATACGAGAATGCAGGCCACGTGTTGCTAAGTGAACAATATCTGATTGTTAAAATTTTCCCAATGTGGTGTACAACAAGAAAGGTGTTAAGTTTGGAAATATAAAATTTGATTTTCTTTTTACTTTAGGTAGGCCTTCTATGAAAGAAGGCTCCAGGTCGTATAGCTCCATGATACTGTCCTAAGGAAATATAATGCGGGCGTAACCGCGGGGCGCAGCGAGTTTGTCGTGTTTCCATTCACATTCCGAGTCAATATGAATAAGCATGGAGATTGTCGGTTATTATTTTCAGTAGAATTAGGCCTCTGCAAACATCAGGATTTCTGATAATTAAAAAATTATATTTTGTTGGTTCCAGCAAGCACGAGTGATTATAGAATTCGATACAGTTTGTAAACTTATAAAGCATTAAAATAGTTTTTAACACTGTTTTTCATGTTAGTACCAAATCCTGAGAGTTCCATAGTTTATTGTCGATACTTATACCGCTATAAAATAAGTTCAAAAAATAAATCCGTCAAATTTGTTACATTTGTAGTGACATAAAAATGCTATACATTGAATATGGAAATTATAATAAACAATATACATTTTCAGTGTACAGTGCAATGAATATGAAAATCATATTCAATGCACAGCAATGAATATGAAAGTTAGATTCAAATCATATTCGCATACAAATGTACAACATCATGACGAAGCCTTATGTCGAGGACATGTCTGCGGCTGCACCACCATACCTATTTCTGCCGTAAAGCAGCAGCGTGACCACTGCTCGTCGTACGGCTCGTCACTTATTCTAGAATCACTCGTGCTTGCCCTATTCCGACCGAAATCTATCAAAAAACTACAATTCGCTGTAAGACCGGAAACATTTCTGTTAAAAAAAAACTGTATTCAAAATTCATGAAAAACTATGGAAAAATCCAAGGAAAATCGTTAAAAAAAATTATATTACACTGAAATGCACGAAGTCGAAAATAGCTTCGGCAATTTCACGTACGTTCTCGTTTCAAACTGACTGAAGTAATGAGTGAACTGAATCCGGTGGTCGCCGACGGAGCTCGCGTCCGTTTGAGCAATGCGCGAGTCTTCGCAGACACGTTCCATCTTATATATTTACACTTCGAACGTTCATATTTACATTGGTGATAAGATCTGAAACAAGAAGATCACCTTTAATACGGAATAATACTTTAATACTTTATTATAATTAATACTGAATAATACTTTAATACAAATAATACGGGCTCTGCTTTCAAGCCGGCGACGCATCGGCGGCTCCTCTGTTGCTCGTGTCTACAGGCGACGGTGACCACTTTTTGAAATTTGTATGAACAGAATAGCAAACGAGCACGCAAGCCACCCGATGTGAAGTGGTCGCTGCAGCCCATGGACATCCACATCAAACCTCAAAAGGACGGAAGTCCTATCCGAGGTCGTATGTGGATGCGTTGCTTCTGTTGTTTTATTACTTTTGAGCGGCCAGAAGGCGGCGTAAAGTCTTGTAGTGCCAGTAAAGCTAGCGAAGTGAATAGTTCTAGTGGAGCACTATTGAAATGTATTGTATAGCCCAATTTGTTATATTATGGAAGTGTTACGCTGTATTATGAAAGCGTTACGCTATATTACAGAAGCGTTACGCTATATTATGAAAGCGTTACGCTATATTATGGAAGCGTTAAGCTATACTATGGAAGCGTTACGTTAACTCACCGGTCAGCGGTCTCTTGGTCTTTTGTGATGATGGTGATGGTGTCCGAGGGTGACGAGGGCGGACGCGACGGCTAGGCCGCCCAGCGGTGGCGCACGGCCGGTCCCACCGGTGGGCAACCGCACTAGTAGAGACAAGACCGCCGCCCGACCGCCCCGACACGGCTCCAACGCCACTGGGGCTGGGACTCCACCCCCTGGTCATAAAATCAAAATATTTCAGCTTTAAATATTTTCTCGAGTTTAGTATGGTTGACAGAGAGAAAAGCCCGCAAAAAAAAACTCTTTCTGCCTTATGCAACAGTGTCAGAACAGCTGTGTTTCGGTTTGAAGAGTGTATTTAGGCAGAAGACACTGGACAAGAGGCATTCCGACTCAGTCCACAGTAGTAGCAATGCATCAACGTACAACCTCAGATAGGTCTTCCGTCCTAGTTTAGGTTTGTAGTGGATGTCCATGGGCTGCAGTAACCATTTAACATCACCTGACGTTAACCATCAACAGGCCGCCTGGCCTGCATGCTCGTTTGCTGTTGTGTTAAAATATAAAAAAAACATAACAAGTGTTATTCATGTTACAGTATGACATTGGTGTGTCAACTTCATATATTATAAAAACTACATGCTAGAAAGTTCTCCATAATGTTCCTGAATGCATGTGAAGTCCGCCAAACTGCAGCACGGTGGCCTATGGCCTAAACACTTCTCATCTCTCAGACGTGACCCGACCCAACACAGAAACAGTTTTCTGTCGTGAAGCAGCAGTGTGAGAATTGCTGTGTTTCGGTTTGAAGGATGTGGTTAGGCAGAAGACACGGGTCAAGAGGCATTCCAACTTAGTCCTCGTGAGTAGCAACGCACACATACGACCTCAGATAGGAGTTTCGTCCCAGTTGAGGTTTTATGTGGATGTCCGTGGACTACAGTGACCACTTTACATCAGGTGGCCTGCATGTTCGTTTTTTATTCCGTTTGAGTAAAAAAAAAAAGTAATGAGTTGATGATAGTTTCTAAAAAAGCCTTACCACCTCCCCCTCTCTCGAGCTCGACGCACACTTGGCTGAACGGCCGTGAAGCCATCTGCTCCATTTCGACGAACAGCCGCTGTCTTCTTCTATACAGATCGTATTTCTAAAAAAAAAATTAAAACTTTTTAAAACATCTAGCTCTCAGAAACCTAGCGATATAAGGATTGAACTTTATAGATTTTTATTATCATTGATTACATAAATATATTGGATCGGACAATAATGGATAATAATCGGATAATACTGCATTATCGGCACCATCGTGAGACATAGTATGGTCGTATAACTAGGGTAATCGATCAAGAGAAACAGCTAATACACTTATTTTTATTTTCAAAGAAAACAATGATTAACGAACAATATAGACACACCGGTCAAACGAAACGAATAACAGTTCCTAGTGTGGAGGTACCGATCTCTAGGACGACAGAATGGTAAGTATCAGCCTTCATCCAGCGCACCTCCACCGACTAGGCTCTGTTGTAGCACGAAGTTAGCCGAGTATCGACATGAAGTTAGCGGAGTATCGGCACGAAGTTAGCCGAGTATCGACATGAAGTTAGCGGAGTATCGGCACGAAGTTAGCCGAGTATTGACGACATCTCGATTGTGCTGCCATCTCTCGGGTATCGTGCTGCGTTTCGATTTACGTCCATACTAATGATCGACTCCGACAAATAAATAAATCTTGATGATTTTACTGTTCGGTGCAATACGACTGAACAGCGAATTTCATAGGTATGAAGTATATGTCTTCTTAATTAGCCAGCCAACTCAGTGCACTAAGAACAAGTGCGAATGGGTGCGTTCAAACATTAACATTTTAAACATATCAACAGTTTAACATTTTTAAACACTCACAGTTTTATTGTAACAATCATTAATTAACAACATTACAGTTTATTACAATTTACTCTATTTACATTCAATCATCTTCAGTCATTCATGCTTAATTTCCCCCTTTCATTCATTCTTCCAGTCAACTCATTCAGTTCTACAACAATCTCTTAATCTTTCCTCCACCCATGAATCGCTACGTCCATACAACTTTCGGTTGCTGCGATGCAACCCAAACTAACCTGCTTAATTTTCCACAGCGCTGCCGCTATAAGCAGCAGAAGCAGGAAACACGACGAGAACGTGATGAAGAACTGCTGCAGATTCAGCTTGGGGTACTGCGAGAAGGATATCTGTATCCAGAGCGGCGGTCGGAAGTCGTAAACGTACACGAAGAAAGTCGTGAGCGTGACGTTGTGCTCGACGCCGAACATGTGTTCCGACTTGGCGAACCTGTGATGGAACGTTCTGGAACTCATTATCTACGTGTGTACGGTCCCCGCGAAGCGGGACTGACAATGGTGACACACGTTGGGTGTTATCATCGACCCATTGGTGTCCCATTGCTGGGAAAGGGTATCCTTACAGAGATGATGGATTAGGCGATAGACCACCACGCTTGTCAAGTACAAATTGGCGGACTTCACACGCCTTTGAGAACGCTACGGAGGCATACAGGCTTAGGTTTCCTCACGATGTTTTTTTTATGAAACATGTAGGTAGGCAGTTAATCGACGATGAATTTTTATACAATTGTTCATTGAAATCCACATAGACAAGCAACAATGATAGCTTCACATAGCAGCCAACAGATGGCGTCCACGACTATCCACGTCCCTACTTTTATATCATTTTAATATTTTCCCTTTACCGTTAAAGCAAGTGATAGTTAATTTGAGCTGAGGGTTCGAAGCTTAGGGTTTAAACCTCGGGATTGAGGCTTGGTGCTAAATTTGAGCTGAGGGTACAAGCCTTAGGGTTTAAACCTCGGGTTTGAGGCTTGGTGCTTAATTTGAGCTGAGGTTTCGAGGCTCAGGGTTCAAACCTCAGTTTCGAGGCTTGGTGCTGAGGTTCGAACCGGGCTGAAGATGATAGACACTCACTTGTATCGGAAGTTGGTGCAGTTGACGTCGCTGAATAGCGTCCGTTCAGCGGGCTCGGCCTTGGTGCGTACGGTGAGGTTCATTCGAGCGTGTGCCGAACACGTTATACTGAAGTCCGCGTCTACGTCCGGCTTGACTGGCGCGTTCCGGAAGTTTATAGCGGATAGGTGACGATCCTCCTTCTTGGACAGGTTGAAGGTGAACTGGTAGTCGACGGCGAGATCGTCTGTGGGAGTTTTGAGTATTAAAAGCCGAATAAACTCTGTCCATTCACGATCAGATTTCGGTAAGAATTCGACAGATTCAAGGCATGCCCGTGAGCGACATGGAGCACTGAATCTTCAATCAAAGAGATGGTGGTAGCGTATATGGCTCGCCTTTTTGAGAACTAAGTTGTGATGCCTTCTGTCCCTGTTCTGTCATACTAAACCCAGTGAAGCAGCACAGCAGTGCTAACAAGTGCAATGTATCACCGTGACTTACCGCGGGACGACACCGTCACTATTTCTGCCGTAAAGCAGCAGTACTTAAATTTCATAGTTTTGACGACCCGTATGGCGCCGCGGTCAACGCGCGGTCTGCA
Organism: Doberes anticus; assembly: GCA_018250115.1. Taxonomy (NCBI): domain Eukaryota; kingdom Metazoa; phylum Arthropoda; class Insecta; order Lepidoptera; family Hesperiidae; genus Doberes; species Doberes anticus. The sequence continues at coordinate 28 of DWKW01000450.1, read as the reverse complement.
GTTCGGAGGGTCCTGGGTTCGATTCCCA